>JAPQWV010002329.1:0-58594 GCA_027422505.1 Craterostigma plantagineum | reverse complement strand
GCATACAAGATCACCTCAAGTTCCACACGCAGAGCTTCAAATTCTTCATCTCTTCCATCCTCTGTTTGCTTTGCAGCTTTGAAAGCAGCCTTTTAATGAAGTGAAATACAGGAGACGCTTATTTCAATTATTCTAAACACAAAATTATATGTAAGAAAATATTATTGTATTAGTTGTTTTCCGAAAGGAAAACTAAATAGATACCTCTCTTTGTCTCAATCTCAAAGCAGCCTCTTTACTGCAAAAAATTATACCAACTATATAAGTGGTTTGTTTACTGACTAATTACATCAAACAGTGCTAACACATTAACTATATGCATACCGCTCATAACTTAGCTTCCAAGGATACACCTCCAAGAGAAGCAACCTGAAAAAGGGTGAAAACAATCTCTAGATGCAACAAGTTAAGTAGAAGTCCGATTTGTGGACTTGTGAAAACTTTCAACTACATAGAATGCTCTACATGCAGCAGCATAAAAACTTGGAAAATAAATGATGACAGTGCTTATATAAACGCTATGCCAGGGTTTGAATGTCACACTCACTGCACTGGCTAAATTTTCATCAGCAAATAATGACGGCAATGAGTCAAGTTTGAAGTTGACCTGAATTAACAGGAAAAAATACCACTAACCTGTTTCTCCAGTAGCTGAGCTCTGGCTTCTGCTTCTTCACGTTTTTCCTCCGCACGGCGAAGCTGAGAGGCAAAAACAAACGCTCCTGAAATAACTTCGCATTCTAATGTTGCCCCAGGAACTATATTTTTCTACGCAACAAATAAGTGTTTGTTACTCACCTTTTCCAAGATTACTTCATTCTCCTCTTGTAGCATATCAAGCTGCACAATGAACTTTGTCAGTTGACACCATATAAATCAACGGCTTGCAGTTCATAATTTTTTTGCACAAAAAGAAAAGGCTGGCACGTAGGGCACAAGGGCAATTAACGCAGCAGTCAAACAAGTAAACAACTAGCCTAAAATGAAGATGGTTCAAGAAATCTTTAAAGTGATGTCTAGTGTCAGTCACAAACCTAAAATAATTGCCAAAAGAAATTTCAATATCCTCCAAAAAATCCATGATAATCCTACAAGTTACCCTTTAAACCTTGGCAAAATTCTAACTGCAAAAGCTTAACTAAAATCCCAAAGCATAAGCATATATATTTATGTGGTAATTAAAAATCTGATATTGAAAGAGCATATGCTTGTCGATAAATGAACCATTACCTCTTTTCTCTTAGTCTGTTACTCGGAGGTTCAATTGGAGGAATTGCAACAGGAGTTTTCAGAGAAGTTTTACTAGGTGGGCCGCCGTAGTTGCAGCAGCACGAACAGACATTGAAGGTCATCCAGCTGAGGTGGAACGGACTGAAGGAGTACTTTCAATAAAGTTCCGACCCAACTACAAGTAATGCAATACAAGTACAGCAAATCAGGGTCATTCTTAGTTACCATATATTCGTTGCTAAAGTGCAGGAACAACCAAGTTACAGTTCGTACGAGAGAATTAGAAACCATAGGATGACATTCTCCTCTATGATTACGATTTTCCATTTACTCGTGTGCCTGTGGTTTATGGTCCTAATAGAAACTAAAACAAAATCCATCATCAATTTTCCAGTCATAACATCCCAGAGAAGCTTTAGTGTCTGACTGTAACAATGAAAATAACTCGTGCCATCCACAGAAAACATTCAGGAAGCAGAAGGATCTTTTCGTTACAAACGTTACCGATAGACAAGATCTACCAGTTTATTGTAATGAATAGAAGCAGCCAGTCAAATGACTAGTCAATGAGTTCAGAACAAGTCAAACTCTTTATACAGGTGCAGTATATGACCGAATAAACAAGACGATCATTGTATCTAGATAGGCCAAAACTATGTGATAACCAAGGGCGAAAAACACAGGACTTAACATTCAGAAATAGCAGTGTTAGCTAAAAGAGTGATAAGCCAGTCAAGGATAGTCCAATCAGCTTAACAAGTCTGAATTCAACAGCATTATCTATTGGTATAGTTCCCTATCAACCATTATCTAACAAGGACCCTCCCAAATCAACTCATCAGTCAGCACAAGGGACAATCAAATTGTCCACAAGTGTCACAAAGCCCAAGCAATTTGGAACTACGTAAAACCGAACATACCCCGGGAGAAGGAGACCTATTCATCTTCGAATTCCCAATCGCACCCAAACCTCCACCGCCACCATTACTACCATTAAACTCTTTTCGTTCCTATTACCAACACCCCATACTCGCATTTCCACCGAATCGAAACCCCAGATCATCGTCGTCGTCATCCTCGTTCGATGTTTTGGACGCCATCACCATCGCCAGGGCTGAGCTGCGGCCTTCGCCGCGACGTTCTGCGTTCGTTTTACAGTGGACATGGCGGATCCTCGACCTAGGATACGGAGAACCGGCCGTAGGAGATGAACCGGTGCTGCTGCTCGAACCGCTCCATTGCCGGGCGTAGACCGGGCTCTCCGTTCGTTCGGTTACGGCCGTTCATCTAAGCATCTTTATCAATGACCGAGAACCGGTCATGCATTATTTATAATTAAATAAATCAAACAATTAAAAGTAGTCCACAACCTCCCACAACCCGGTTGGTGGACCAACCTGGTTCACCAACCGGTTGTGCACAGTTTTCAAAATGTTTTTATGGTTTTTATTGATTTTTATGATACATTTAATTATCTATTAAATTTTATTTAATTTTTTACCAAAATGTATGATTTTTTTCCTCTACAAATAAAGACTAATATTGCTACGTTTTGAGTCACAATTTCAAATTATCTATTTCTTATTACATTCTATAATCCATCATAATTCATATTATTTTTCTATCTCAAATGACAAAAGTATCTAAATTTTAAATCATATAATGTAATCTATTTTCAAACATTCAAAACTACTAATATATATAAATATTATTATGGGTTTTGCTGGTTGTTGATAAATATGAAAATTGCTGAGGTGTAGGTTGTGAATTGGAGAGAGAGATATTAATATTTTATTCTCATGACCGGTTATGGAGGTCATGGATAATCATAGTCTAAGGAGGAACAGAAATTGCAACAAAGAGAGAGGAATCTCAAATCTAACCAAGTGAAAATTCGTTTGAAGATTGATTGATTTGCTGAAGACGATGAAAGAAATAGTAAATGAAGAACTGTAGCTGAACACAGCAACAGCCGACAAGCTGTTTCTTTTTTTCATTATTATTCTATTACTCCGTCCGTCGCCCTAGTTTTATCACATTTTTCCATTTCGTGCCTCCCAATAATTTTATCGCTTTTCCTTATTTAGTAAAAAAACTATCACAAACAATCAATATAATAATATTAAATATTCTTAAAAGATGTGTCAAAATATACATTTTTTTACCTTTTATTGTACTATATTATTATAATAAATACAATTTTAATTTGCGTGACCACCAACAGGCCCGTATCTGAAGAATCTGGGGCCTGAAGCGAAACTCAATCAGCCGAACCCTTATTAAATAAATTTTTTCAAATGACACATAATATAGCATAAATTTATATCATAATCGTAACTTAAATAAAGAAATACTCCATCTATTTTGCAATATAAGTCGCTTTAGACTTTTGATTTTGTTTTTTAATACAAGTCGATTAACTTTTTTTTTTTCAAAAAGATAGCTGGAAACTTTTACAACTTTACCCCTCGTCTTAAATAAAAATAACTAGATTAGATATGATAAAATAGCTAATTAAGGGTATAATAGAGGTTTTGTTATATTCTTAATATGTGTGCAATTACTTAAACGACTTTTATTTCAAACAGAGAGAGTATGTTTTACAGTTGAATGTTTAATAAACTTAAATAGTTATATAAACACTATGTTTTTGAGAAATTTTGGTCTGAATTGGGTAGATAGGAAGATAATGACGTCTAGTTTTTTTAAAAACAAGATCAAAGTAATATTTATTAATTGAGCAAAATTTTACTAAAAAGTAAAGTTTGTGCTCGATTTTGTTAAGTTATGGCCCATGTATAACTAACAAACCACTATTTTTTCTATTTTATTTTCTAAATGAATTATAACCATTACTATAATCTATACTATATATCTATTAAAAAGAGCGAATGCGGCCAGTTATTAGCAGGGGTCATAGGTTAATTATTTGGGCCTTACCAATGTTGCATGCCACTTGAATTTACAGTTCCAGGTTTCATCATTTATAAAACTAAATTATCTAATATCTTCCTATCAGAAGGAGCAACGTATACAAACAAGCAATCATTGACAAAAATGGTGCACTGTCAGAGTAGTTGGCATAGAAAACAAGGTGCACTGTCAGAGTTGTTGGCATAGACTACTTATTGTCTATATAGACTACTTATTATCCACAAAGACTACTCGACTTCTTTTCAAAGTGTTAGCACAATCATTATTATAGGTATCAGAGTTCGCTCCATGTTTAAAAATCATTTTATCAAATCTATTTCACGCAACAAGATATGTAACCATTGCCTAATTATACTCAGTCATGTATAACCTTGCCTAATTAGACCTATGCAATCATTATTTCGGGACATATAGCCCTCGCCACTGCCACTTCAGGAGTTGCTGCATCTCTACTTCCCGGGGGACGTACTTCGCATTCAAGTTTAAAATTCCATTAGATGAGAATGGATCAAAATCGTGTAATATAATTAAACAGAGTACGGTAGCGTATCTACTTCGAGTGACGAAACTAATTATATGGGATGAAGCAACAATGGCAAAACGTGGTGTTATCGAGAAATTCGACGAAATGTTAAGAGACATCATGGACTCAAATGTTATATTCGGTGGAAAAGTTATTGTGTTTGGAGGTGATTTTCCGCCAAACATTACCAGTCGTTTCAAGGGGCACAAAAGAAGACATTATAGATGCTTCAATAGTTTGTCGCCTTTGTGGATTCAATTTGAGAAACTTAAGCTTCACCAAAATATGCGAGCATTGCTTGATCCTCAATTTTCATCTTATTTATTAAGAGTTGGCAATGGTACTGAGGTTTTGGATGATCTTGATCAAATTCAAATTCACGCTAAATCAAACATTTGTTTTGAAGATGATGAAACCTCATTAAATAAACTAATAAATGCCGTTTTCCCGAGTACGGAACAAAACTTTCAACCCAACCATTCGTGAAAGAGCAATATTACTACAAGGAATGATTTTGTGCACGAGATAAATGATGTCTTAGTAAATTTCCAGGTGAAGAAACAGTGTACTTAAGTAACGACGAGAGTTTAGGTGTTTCCTATATTCTGGACCAAGAGGAACTATTCCATTCCTTAACACCAAATGGCCTCCCTCCTCATAAGCTAACACTGAAAAAAACACTCACATTATTCTGATTCGAAATCTTCATCCGACCGAAGGCCTTTGCAATGGGACGCGTCTCATATGTAAAGAATTTAACAGTAACGTATTTATGCTGAAATTTCAGTTGGAACACATATTGGGAAGCCTGTGTTTATTCCACACATAACCTTAGAATCTCCGCAAAATGATTTTTCATCTATCCATTTTAAAAGAAATCAATTTCCTATCCGTCTATGTTTTTAATGACAATTAACAAAGCACAAGGACAGACGTTATATTTTGTTGGAATCTATCTAAAGGAACCTATATTCTCTCATGGGTAGCTTTATGTCGCGTTGTCAAGAGCTAAATCAGCTAATGAAATAAAAATATTGATTAGACCACTGTCGCCACAAGCACAAACAAACAACCGTACCAAAAACATTGTCTATCATGAAGTCCTATGGCGACAGAAGCTAGCTAATATTTATGAGCTTATACTCTCAGCCGAATTAATTGGTTCACGGTGGTGGCGTTCGTTTAAAACCTAATCATTTAGTATGTTTTTGCTACATGGAACAAGGGGGCGTGCTTACCGATGATGAAATATATAATCCGTTGGTTACAACTATGGCATAGTAAACTTTTAATTTTGTATGAAGTTTCTAAGAACTGTCTATCATTAGTTACGCCATAGAATGATAGATTCTATGGGACTCTGTGGAAAATCCGCCAAAACACTCAACACTGTAAGGGACTTCGTCCAAACTATATTAATATATATTATATATTGCTTTAAAAAAATGGAGTACACACTTCTTATCGGTGTTTTTTGCGGCTTTTTCGTTCAACGTCCAACATACATGTTTTGTTTTACATCAGCAAAGGCACTTATGTTATTGTTTAAGATAGTAAGAGATAGAGGTAACGATGCTTCGAATAATTTTTCCATCTTCGATGATAGTTCAAGGTAGTTTATATGTATGCATGTTCATGTAATATTTTTGTATACACGCATTTGATTATGTAATATTTTTGTATACACGCATTTGATTATGTAATATTTTGTATACCGCATCTGTATATATATGTATGCATGTTAAGCAGTAACAAAATTTTATCATCATATCTTTGTATTAATTTATTATTGTATAACTTTCCAAGCTAAACATGTATGTACTGTGGCTTTTCGTTGTGTCTGGAATTTTTTTCTCTCAAGGCATCGGGTGTCCGGGTACGGTTTCATTAATGCCAGCGCACGCGCGGCGTCATTTCCTAGTATATATATATATGTATATACAAGGTTGGGCTCGAGGTGACCGCCTCGTTGGCCTCATAGAAGGTACGGGCCTGGCCACCAATATGTGTGATAAAGATAACGGGACGGAGGGAGTATATTTTTCAGATAAATTACGCTTCACGTCCTTATTGTTAAGTAATTTCATAGTAGGCCCAATAAGTATTTTAGATTAATCCCTTGTATTTCCATTTATTCAGGTTTCTGGTCAAAAGCTCACACACCCTTCTCCAAACTATTTAGGGAAAATTATAAAAATAGACTAAGTATGCCAATTTTCGTTTTTAGGTCACTATATTTGCCAGTTACAAAACCAGATCACTAACTTGAAAAAAACTAGGTCACTAAGTATGTAAATAGTAACAAATTGGGTCACTGACATCTTTTTTCTTATTATATATACTTAATGACCTAAATTTGTAATCACATACATACTTAGTGACATAGTTTTGTAACTAGTGACCCAATTTTGTTACTATATACATACTTAGTGACCTAGTTTTGTAACTGACAAACATAATGACCAAAATAAAAAAAAAAATGGTATACCTAGGGACTCTGTTTTTATAATTTTGCCTTTTATAATCCATCCATGGCGAAACGACGAAGATTTACTTTGCATACTGTTCAAAAGTCTGAAGATGCTCTTCAAAAGTCAACGCTAATCCACAACTTTTTGCAGGTCAGAAGCTGACCTTCAAAGTCAACGCCTACAGACACAATCTAAAAGCAAAACTGTTCTAACCACGCAACAAAAACGTGGTTTTTTGCTGCAGTGCAGATGTATGAACTATGAAGATGGACCGAGTCTTAAGACTGCTCTGACTTTGAATCCGTAAAAACCCATGACATTTCTCATAATCCTTCGGCCTTTTTACATCAAATGGGCCGTCGATGTATAAGCATAGCACAATAGAAAACGATGATACGCTTATCCCAAAATTACCAGAAAAAAACCTGCCTTTTTCTCCGAGTCTCATCATCATCATCAACTTGCAGTAGTTAGGCCCTATTTGACTCATCCATCATATCATCAATGGGACCTTTCTTACAACATTGGAAAGGGACATTAAACGCGTTGGAATCCCACGTTTCAAACTCGCGTAATAGTCGATCCAACTGGGATTTAATAAGCAAACACGGATTTGCCAAGAATATTAACAACTAATCATTTGATCATCTTTCTTTATCTGCTCACCTTTCTCCTTTATAAGGAGTGAAAATCTCCCATTCTATTCAGCAAGTTAAGTTATACGGCTGAGTCGTCTCATATTCCCTTTCTATTGAAGGAAAGCCATCTTCTTTCTTTCTCAGCCACAGAAATAATTCGAGCTCGATAGTTGTTCCTATAAAAGGGGCTTCTTTGATTAGTTGGAAAGATTTTCATCCTTGGGCTATATCTTCTTCCCTTTTCTCCAAGATTAAATTCGTGGGATTTTATTACCTCATACCATGACAATGCAAATCAAGAAATTGGTGTCTCTACCTTCGCGAACTGGGAGAAATTTGCAGCGTTACAACGATGGCCTTCGCCTCGTCGTAGGGTAATAAGATTTTCATCATTTCGATTTCGATTGAGGTTCATTGCGATTTTTTCTGACGCCCCATTTCACTTTCTTGCAGATGCATACCGTACAGAATCAGAGAATCGAAGAAATTGCCCCCAATTCACGGAACCCTAATCGACGATCTCGAGATCCTTCTCATAAGCTCCCAAAAGAGTCCAAGAATGATGTTCCCTAAGGTAATTAATTGAACCCCCAAATCAGTTTCCGCTAAAGAACGAATCTTTGAGACTATTGCGCGGAATTGTTTTACTGAGATGCAATTGTAATGAACAACTCAATTAGGGCGGCTGGGAACTCGACGAAGACATAGAATTAGCTGCTTCAAGAGAGACTTTAGAAGAGGCCGGCGTAGTTGGCCTGCTTGGGGTTAGTTTTCTCTTACAATTCAGTTCGATAGATCAATGCGTTTGCTGCCCGAAATCATTAAGGTTATTAACCTCCATGTTTGTCTTTGCATCGCCAGGACAAGTTAGGCGAATGGATATTCAAGAGCAAAAGCCAAGAAAAATACCACGAGGGATCCATGTTTCCCCTTTTTGTCACAGAGGTGCTCGACGTTTGGCCTGAGAGAGATGTTCGTCGCCGAGCTTGGGTACATTCTCTTCTTTCTTTCTTTCTTTCTTTCTTTCTTTCTTTCAGACTTTGTCTTGATTATGTTAGAAATGGGATTTTTCTTACCTCTCTATATGTCGTTTTGCAGATGACTGTCGATGAAGCAAGAAAAGCATGTACTCAGCCATGGATGAGCGAAGCTTTGGAAGCTTTCGTATGCCAATTTACGCCCCAGCAAACGTCTGAAGAAGAAGAAGAAGATGAAGAGTTGTTGCTTGCTTCTTACATGCTCGGGCTCTGCAGAACAGAAGAGCTTAGGACAAGCGTTGGAGTACTTCAGAAGAGCGCAGAAGAAGACGTCGATCGGTATCTGATCAGCTGATGGGCGTCGGGTTTTTTGTTAGGCGTTAGTCTTTTCGTAGAAAATAGGGACGGGTTTTCGTCGATCATTAGATCTAACGTAGAAAATTCTTTGATTCGTCGATTCTTTGAGGTTGTCTGTGTTTCTTTCTAGGAGGTTTCATTCTGTTGAATGAAACAACATTCTTGTATGGATTGTTATGGTGAAAATGTTTCTTTGAATTGGTTCTTCAGATAAGGTGTACTTTGACCTTTGAATGGCTCGGTCAGATGACCCGGCCCGCACCGAGCCCGTTTTTTCGGAAGGGTGTGATTCTGGGCCTCCAAAGCCCGTCGGGCCCTATTTGTTCCTATTGTGATTTGTATTAATTATTAAATATATTTTAGCTAATTTGGGCCCATCACGGGCGCCCCGAATTGTTTGATGTAGTTTCTGCATTAATTTATATACGGGTCGGCCGGGAATGGTCGGGTCGGGCATGAAAATTTAATGAACAGGATGACTAATGTGAAAAACGAGGACATGAAATAGTCAAAATTAGGGTACAATTTATGAGAAGTCCATACTGGAATTTGGGATGAGATTGTTCCTTTTTTTTTTCCTGTCCCACT
The DNA here is from genome assembly GCA_027422505.1 of Craterostigma plantagineum. Classification (NCBI taxonomy): domain Eukaryota; kingdom Viridiplantae; phylum Streptophyta; class Magnoliopsida; order Lamiales; family Linderniaceae; genus Craterostigma; species Craterostigma plantagineum. The sequence continues at coordinate 48,876 of JAPQWV010002329.1, read as the reverse complement.
TATTGTCAATATATTGACAAGTGGCAAATTCAAGGGTGAGTTTTTTTTCTTTTGGTGTGTTGCCCTTGCCACGCACGGGGTTATACTTTGTGATAAATTGAAACACAATCATCCGAATACAATATGTGAATCGGAGGACTCTTTGTCGCCTTACGACTCGTTGAAATTTAGGAAACTTTGGATTTGACCCGTCTTAGTCAGTGACGTTTGAGTCTCGAGTGTTATTATATTGAAAATTCTTATGTCAATTTTATCATAACGCCTCACCCCGTGAAGCAGTCTTACAACATTCTTTTGATAAAAAAATCTTACATTATTGAATTGCCATTTTATACAATAATTGTCGATCAATGGAGCATGTTATACAATATTGATGTTAAACAATTCTTATAATAGTAATCGAGTTTCGAAGAGAACATAACATTGTGGGTTTGGAGCTATGTTTTTTATTACTGTTTGCATAGTCTCACTTATTCTCCTTAAAATTGTGCTAAAACACAATCGCAAGAGTTCCCTGCTGAAGTAAAAGAGTATTTTGAGCCACATAACTCAAGATTGATTAATTTCATTCTCACATAAACGTAGCGACGGTTATATGTATGACTATTAGTATTGTTCATTTGTATGACTATCGATTTTGTAACGTTCGTTTTCTCATCGGTGTTATAATATATATAAGACTGTTAAAGGTTTTTGTCACCCGACGCAGTCTGAAAACACTAACATTAATAAAAATTAGAAGAATATAATACACCAATCACTACAAATCTTGAGGTAGGAAAAAGTCTTATGATAATAGGTCGTGCAATTGCATTGTAGAACAACATATAACATTCTTACTATTGTATATTATAATATTTCAGTTGCCGATCGTACGACATAAACATTATTGACAAAAGTCGTACTATTGAATTGTGATACTGTTTACTATAACTCGAAACTGAATATAATACTGTAAAAATATTTCAGAAACTTTAGAATAAGGTTGATTACAATAATTTAAGAAACATAAAGACTGTGTGACTGTTTACAACAATTTAAGAAACGTAGTAGCATTGCAGTTTCACAGTCATACAATAATTAGTCATATTAAATTAAACACGATAGATAAACAACTTAACACATCTACGCTTACAAAATAAGTTCCTCTCTCTCTCTCTCTCTCTCTCTCTCTCTCTCTCTCTCTCTCTCTCTCTCTCTCTCTCTCTCTCTCTCTCTCTCCTCTCTCTCTCTCTCTCTCTCTCTCTCTCTCTCTCTCTCTCCTTCAAACCCAAGAGGTTTTCCGAATTGCCAGGTCCTTCCATATTAATGCCCCAACTTCCTTCCATATTAACGCCCCATATTAATGCCCCAACTTCCATATCAATGAGAAACATCAATTAAACACCTTCTAAATCCCCACTTTTGATTAAGATCTCAAAGACTAAATAAATCACGTACACAAAAAAAAAAACCCTTATAGATGCGATTCAAGTACTTGAGTCTTTATTCACAACCCATCTGAAAGATGTCTTTTGTTTTTTCATCGGGTGGCTGCAATACGTGAGAGTATATTCAAAGAAAATCAAAAGTTTCAGAAAACTGACAAAGAGATCTCCACATAATACTTTGAAAAAAAAATCTCCACATAATATATAGATATTGGATTCAAATCAATCATCTAGGAGATAAATGTCCATCCTCGGGTATGTTAAAGAATTTGCAGCCTTTTATACATTTTTTCCATGTGTTTGTAACCTTTATAAAAGGAGACATTTTTCATGTATGTTTATATCTTGAGAAGACTGTTTAACCGCCCATCAATTTAATTGATAAATTGTGTTTAAATGTCCTATTCTTAATTAGACTGTTTAGGTGCCCTACTATTAATTGGTTAATGAAGAGTCATGTTATTATTGGATCGAAGACAACATATATGTATGAGATATTTCATATGAAATTGCAATTCTATTTTTCCCGAGGTGTCGAATGGAAGGGGTTCTCGTTGCTGACGTGTCCTCGCATGAGAGTGTCCATCCATCTTTTATATATAGATTCCTAATTACATATTCCACCAACCTTAAAATCATCATTATTTCATTTGGTTTGTATGATATAATAAATAATCATATCTAAGTTATTTTTTGTTTCGTTGCGATCACACTGATATACATATCTTATATTTTTCGATATTCATAAGTATTATTTTATTTTATATGTTTAAATCGTGGGATACAAAACAATTTTGGGACAAGAGGATCTAATCCCCTAAAATTTTAAGGTCAAAAGTTCGACCCCGCTCGAGCTTCTTAATTAACTTTAGTTCAACATCTCATAGCCAACAATATATTCATATTCGACTGAACTGAACTCAATCGAAGTGTAAGAACTAGGGTCAGATTTGGGTCTGTGCTTCCTGGCCCACTACACAGGACTCCAATTTTATGGGTTTATTTTGGACCCCATTTTGAAGTCTTTTCCTTATAAATAGATTTTAATTTAATACTATTATTTTATGGCCCAATATTCTGTAATTAATAAAAATTGACCAAACGAATTATAAAAAAATATTTAAATTTTCATTTATTTATATTAAAGTTGGGCCTGCTAATAAAAACGTGGCCCATAAATTGAAAAAAACGGCCCTCTAATAACCACAGTGATGTGTCCGAGAAAAAGACAGTAGTAAGTTTACACATACTATTCATGAAAGATATTATATTATATTATACATGTGTTAAACCAAGGGCTAGAATGAGACAGATGATTAGACACCATACATGCAAAAGCTATAGTGAGGTCTTGGGGTAAACTTTGTCACTTGCGACCAAAAGCTGATACAACCTTTCCCTCTCCATTTAATTTAATCTAATTTAATATTCTTATAATTTGCTTCAATTCAATCAATGAATGTCCCCTTTATTGCGATAGTTGGTTCTTTTAAGAATATGGCCCTCTCTTCCTCTGTCACACTGCGAATTCTTGATGGACTTTGCTTTTGTTTATTTACACACACACACACACACATATATATATATATATATATATATGCATTATTTACTCTATTTATGTGGTATTGTTATTTCATTAAAACACACTAAGATTTGTATGGGATGGAAGGTGCAATTTTACCCCATCTAAGACAGAGCATGGGGTCTTTCAACTTTAATTATTTTCTTTCTTTCTTTATTCCTTTTTATCTTTTGGTCTTCAATAGTCTCCATGTGCCCCAATCAACTTCAATTCCAGTAGGAGGTGAATCATTTTCATCATGAGAAAGACAAAACATATTCAACAAAGAACATGAGAAGATTCCAAAATTAATAGTCAAAAAATTTTAATTCAAATGACTATTCTTTTAGATCAATTGATTAGTTTTGAACTACACGGTTACGAACATTAAAATGTGGCCAATGAAATTTTGGTCAATCAATGTTGTTCGGAATTTATTTATTATAACAAACAAAAAGGAACACAAAAACAACACACAAAGGACTTGCGAGTGGTAAGAAGTCACACAACATGCAATGGGGAAAAGGCATAAAATATGTTAAAGCTTCTCCGAATGACATCAGCTTTGCGAAGAAAGATTTAAAGAGAAAAGTGTCTCACTCTTTTTTCCTTTTTAAATTTTGAAAGTAAGTCATTATATAAACAAAACAAACCCTAATCATCAATGTATGAGCAAACTATGGGGACCATAGAGTTGAAAGAATCTTTCAATTTACTTCAGTAATTTCATCTTCATAATGTTTCGGCTTTGTTCTACTTCTGATAATGACATAAATTAACTTCACATTATCATACTAATTATTGTTTATTCTTTTAGATCGAAATCTTAGTAATTTTTTGTTCGTCTTGTTACGAGGTGTATCCCCCATAATGACATATTGATGACAAATAATCTTATATCGAACAAGCTTAATAGAATTCCAAGTTATTTTATGCTTTCTAAAAGTGTATTTTTTGCCCTTAATAACAATAGTTCAAATAAAATAAGATATGATGAAAATGATAGGAGCGTGAAGGAAACAAAGCATGTGAGTGGGGTGAGACACCTTTCGAGTGAGTTTCTAAGAGAGAGTCCAAAAGTCAAAGGCATCAAATCTAAGATCAAAAGCTTCTTTCCAAAAGAGCCAAAACGTGCAATTATTATGTTTGTAATTTTAATAATGTTAATGTTAAAGACATCGACATTGACAATGTTTGGGGTAACATTTCGGTCAACATTTGTTGACTGAGAATGTCGCCTTTTTCCTAATTTTATCTTTCATACCCAAAACGTGTTTAATCCGTGTCTAGCTACTTTTAGTGTTTTGCAGGACATAGATAAGGGTTGGAATGAATCAAATCGAGTGGAAGACGCGTGGATAAGCTAGAGCGAATTTAGGAGTAGAGCATACTAAATATAGGATTGCTTGGAGCTCAAGTGAAGAACGAGCAATTGGACTGACCAAGTCGACTCCCAACGATCACTAACGGACCAAATACACTTAGTGGACGTTAGTGGACGTTGAGGGCAGTTACCAAGTCGTTTGAGAAGTCGCCCCAAAGTCGAAGACATATAAAAGGGGACTTCACTAAAACCGTTCAAAAAAAAAACGAGCGAGAAAGAGATTTTAAGAGCAAGTTCGAGCGAGTATTATCTCTGAAGAGAGTTTTCTTTTTAGTCTAGCTTTTCAAAGGTCGAAAGATCTTATAGTTTGCAGAATCGTTTGGTTCGTAGGTTTTGCTAGGCTTAGTTTTGACTATCCTTTTTGATATTGTAATCCATCTTTATAGTGGAGTTTTGCGCCTTGAGGCACGCAGCAAGTTATTTGACTTGCTGCACAAAATCACTTCTTGAGTTCGTTTCATTTCGTCACTAAGTGTTGCTAGTTTCCGCTATGAGTTCAACTGTTAGATTGAGTGTTAACCCGACATTACAACCAACATCAGTTTACAACTTTGCGTTTTTACGTCCATTTCGTACGGGACCCCCTTCACAAATAAAAATAAATAATATTTAGGCTTCATTTGATTTCATGTCACGGTAGCAACAACTGTAGTAAAACATGTATGTTGGTGGTATTATCGATTTGGAATCTCTAGGCACACAATCCACTCCACCCATATTTTGTTTTTATTTATATATATTATATCATATATATGTGTATATATATGTGTATACATTGTCTATTGCAAAACAAACTATAATTAGAGTACCTTTGTTCCTCTGAACAAAAAGCGTCTGGCACAAGTAATAATTTCAGTTCTCACAAGATGCTAGCAAACAAAAAAAAATTGAAGGAGGAGGTTTTGTTACATTTTTTAATTTATTACAATTCAATGAAATAAATATGTAGTGGTTAATAGTGCACCCATATACAAAATCGAAACATGTTACTTTTTAACCGTTATACCACACAAAACTAGGGCATCAGATTTTGTCTCCAAGACTCAAATAAAGAGAACCCTATTCCATGCATTATTGAACTTCTTACCTATTACTAAAATAAAAAAAAAAATTAAATAAGTCATATACGCTCTCTGTCCTTCAGTCTAGGATTGTATCATAAAGAAATATAACCTAAATATAAGGCTTTTGTTAAAAAATGAACTATATATATAAAATAGTAAAATACACGTGTAACATTAGATAGAAACAATCTTCACAAAAACTCACACTAGTTGATTCGTCAGTGATAGATTGTAGAATAACCACATAATAGCTTAGTATTCATTTATGAACTCAAACTACGATGAAGAAAGAAAAAGAAAATAGTAGAAGATAAAAGACAAAGGAAAGAAGGTCCAAAAAGTGTCCCAAAAGATCAAAGTGAGAAAAGGAGAGCAAAGTGAAAATATTGAAAAAAACTTTTTCGTTGGGGAATTCTTTCTCGCGTTGGCGCAAACGCCAGTATAACAAACAACAACATTTACACTAAAACTCTCTCTCTCTCTCTCTCTCTCTCTCTCTAGAGATATATAGAGAAAGAGATGGACTAAAGTTACAGTTTAGTTGTGGTAAATGGTAATAAATATGATTTTCTTGTTAGAGAATGGTCTCTGCAATAAAAGGAAAGATGCCTGTGAATAATAATACTTCGTCCTCTACTTCGTCCACTGAATCTGATGCACAGCACCGTACAGTATGTGATGCAATGCAATGCACATGTAATAAAATTCATAAAAACAAAATGGGGTTTTTTATAGTTATTTAATTTATTTATTTATATGTGTGTGTTTGTAATGTTGAGAGTGACTCGTCCAAGCATTTTAACATTACGACTATGGCACTGAAAATCATGCAGTGCAGTGCTCTTCTAACATCCATTAATGTGGTCAGAGGTCTCTCTCTATTTTCTGACCCATTGAAAGAAAATTCATAAAAATAGTTATCAATTTAAATAAGTATATTCTACGGCAGGAAAGGAAGAGGGTGTGGGGGAGACTGAGCATATCAGCCAAACAAATATCCTGTAATAGTCCAAACACCAAATCTAACGTTAACAAAAGTTGAAGATATTCATCTCTCTCTCTCTCTCTCTCTCTCTCTCATGTCAGGGCAATAAAGTCATATGCAGCAGATGCTGGAGATGTAATAAAGAATATTTAATTTTCTTGTTTCTTGGTCAGAATGGTTGATTGAAGAGAGAATGAATGTCTAGCAGTAGAAGCATATGCTTTTTTTGAAAAAAATTTCCAACTTTAAATGGTAAATATGTATATATATAGGTATACATATAAAAACTATAAATACGTCTATATGTAATTACTAGAGTATGAATATTCTAATGGAGATTGAGACGTTGAGAGGTCCCTCAACTATATACGGTATAGTGTCAATTTACCGTTATTGACTTCCATTTACTTAACCCCCACCGATTGAGACTTGTCAAACCAAACATAAACTGAAATAAATGGTCACACACAATAAAATTGAAAAAAATAGAAGTTGAAGTAAATGAGTATCAAATGAACGCAATGCATAGGTAAACCGAAAGTGTCCATGGATATGTCTAAGTGATAAATTCTTGATAATTCTAGGTATATGATCTCTAGGTATAGGTAAGGAATAAGGATATCGATCTACTTTGACCACATATTTACTGTGTAGTTTTTTTAGGACATGAACGGTACGATTACATTAAAAATGATTAACCTTGCTAGAAAATCGAGGTCGTCCCATATTCAATTATCGAGATTAACAAAAAAAACCCTAAAAAATTAAGAAAAAACTAGTTTTATAACACCGACAAGAAGAAAACCCCACAAAAAAAAAAAAAAAAATTAAAAGAAGATTTGCATGCAATAATATTCATCGATCATATCAATCAACTGCGATAATCGCTTTTCCTAATAATTTCCCAACCTTTCAACGCCTCAGATATATAACTCAAACCCAAAGGCGCCGCCGCCGACGAAGATCCCCTCAGCCTACAGGAATGGCAAGTGACCTCCAAAACGGCGTCGTTCAGCTGCTTTGTCGCATGTTCTTTCAGCGCATGAGCCTTCTCTAGCTCGGCCTGAGCTTCTTGTCTGATTCTCTTAGCCTTCGCAAGCTCTCTTTCAGCCCATTCAATCCCTCTCTTCGCTTGTTTTCTTGCTTCCTCGGCCTCCATTGTTGTAATATCTCCATTATTATTACGAATGATCTCAGGGTCTTCGATCTCCGATGAGCCAATGGAGAGCTGCAGTAGTTGAGTCGTCGTCGAATGGTTGTTGCTGTTGTTACAGACGGCGCCGGCGCCGGCGCCGGCGGCTTCTGTGAGGAGCTGAAGCTCGAGATTTGGTGGAGTGTGATTGTGAGTTTTCGGAGGGGTTAAGGTTGTAATAATGATAGGTTTGGGTAATAATAGTGAGGAATTAGGCCATAGTGGGTTCGTGTCGCTCGATGGGCTAGGGCTGGAGGCGATTCTTGACAGGCGCGCCGGCGGCGGCGGTAGGTGGAGGCGGCGGCGGTGCCCGCCCACGGTGCAGGCGTCTTGGTGCTCGATGAAGCTCTCCACCCTATAATAAAATTATTCCATTTTTCGAAGCAATAAGAAAAAGAAGCTCCAAAACTACAACTGACTGTGCAATGCCGTAGGAAAAGAAAAAAAAAAAAAAGACGCCAAAGTAACAACTGATCTTGAAAATAAATGTAATAATTAGTAAAAATGTTTCCTGGCTGACAAAGGGTCAAGAAAACCTAAAAAAAAACGCCTATTTTCTGCATAAAATTTCTCGGGCTGCTACAAAATAAAATGATTTGACACACAACAGTTCTTTTCTTCTGCAACACATGAACACATTCTTATACACTGAATACCACGAAAATCCACCTAATAATCACACCATCACAAAAAATAAAAAAATAGATCAATATGTAAAAATACCTTGAGAAAACACGTCCGCAATCGCAAGAATGTCCCCTAGTCCCACAACTCTTAATATGCGCCTTGTAATCGGACTGCACGGCGTATCCCTTGGAGCACTTTTCGCAGACCCACCGCTTATCGCCGCTGTGCTTCCGCCGGAAATGCTTCTTTATTCCGACGAGGTCGCCGAGGGCGTGCCGAGGGTCGTGGTGGAGGCAGGTGGTCTCCGGGCAGACGAAGACGCGCTTCTTGGAAGTAGGGTTTTCGCGCTTTAGCAGCTTCCATGGAACCTTGTGCCTCCTTCTGTGCATCTGAAGGTTTTGGTCCCTCTGAAACCCTTGGCTGCAGATTTCGCAAACGTATCTGTCTGATTCTAACAGCGTTTTTGGGGATAGGGAGACGACTTCTGCGCTTGGATCTGCGTTTTAGGAAGGAATAAGAAAAAAAAAATCGATCTTTTTTTATGGGATTCGTTTAATTCTTGGATTGTTTATATACCTGGGGTGCCAGCTGGTCTTCTCTTTCGTTTGCTGCTGCTGCTACAGTTTTCATCGTGAGAAGGATTCGTATTATTGCTAAACATTCTCTTGACGTATATGTAATGATCTAATTTTGTAAGAAGATAAAGCAGAAAATAATGAAATGATATATATCAAGAATTTGTGAATGAAGGAAAGGTATATGATTTAGCTATTGATCTTTTTTAAGGGATTGTGGGATATGCAGAATAAGCAACTGTGCACATATTGGGATGTGAGGAAAACAAAAAGGCTCTTTTGAAGCTTTCACCGCTTTCTCTATTTCTAAAAACTGATATATTTTGCTTATATATTGTGAGATAAGGTAGCTTAAGTTTCTGCTTCTTTTCTTGAATCTTTTTCTCCTACTTTGTGTGTGTGTATGAGAGAGAGAGAGAGAGAGAGAGAGAGAGAGAGAGAGAGAGAGAGAGAGTGGTTAGGTCTTGAGACTTGAAATCTATGGCATATATGGTTGCTATGCTAGTTGATCATATACGAGCAACAAGCAATTGGATTATCTTGTTTATTATTATATTTATTTATTTATTCAATATGGATTTTTTTTATTTTTTATTTGTGGCATGCAGAATTATTAGTGTGGCCAGCTGCATATATAAATATATATATATAATATATATATATTTATATAGCTATGGTGCCCATCAACCATGTGAGCACCATAAGCAAATTTCTCAATTTTTTTGCGTTTTTTTTATTCTCAACGCCGCCAAAACCTCCGTAGACCATCTCATATCAATTGCTAACATAAATCGCCCTCTCCAACACGTATATTTAAGAAATTCATTATTTATTATTCACATGTGGACGACGTACGTGATGATTTTCTTAAATATTAACGTGTTGGAAATGGCGATTTAGGTTAGCAATTGATATGAGATGGTCTATGGAGGTATTGCGGCGTTGAAAATAAAAAAACGCAAAAAAATTGAGAATATGCTTATGGTGCTCACGGTTGGTGGGCACCATATCAAATCTCTATCTCTCTCTCTATATATATATATACACGTATTACGTTACGGATTCATGTTTTGTCAGTTATAGTTGTAAATAACGTTGTTGGTGCACAAAATTATATAATATGGGTTCGAAATGAAATATAAAAAGATTATATATGTATAAAAATCCGAGACAAACAGCGGTGTTTCCGGATTTTCATTACGTATGTTTCGCATTTTTATTCAAATTGAGATAATACTAAAGTTCTTGAAGAAACAGCAATTTAATATAAAGTTTTATATATATAGATAATAAGTTTGATAATATTGATGAATTCGTTTCAGCATCATTATATAAAGTTGGCATTATTGGTGATGGGTCGATATTGCTAAATGGGCCCTAATTGCCAAATTCAATGTCGTCCCACTACATTATTAGGACTGTAGAATACATAAATACGGACAAAAAGCTCTTCATCATAAATAATCATACTGTTGTTGGAATTTGTATTTATCACTAAAATACTAGTTTTCGTGATTTTTCTTTTTAGATAACATAAACATATATATTCATGTATAACTATTAAATGTGATGTGAATATGTGATGCAAGACGGTCACTTAATGGCTAGAAATACGACAAAGGACATCATTAACGAGTTAATTATAAGTATTATTCCTCGTTGAGTCGACTTTCATAAATTAGCAATCAAAGTTCGGATTTTTGGACCACTTTCTTGCCTGAGCTATAATATTGCCGTTGTTACATATAAATTGAATCAGTTTTTTTTTTTTTTTTTTTTTTCAATCATGATACTGGATAAATACAGAAAAAAAGGAATTTGGACGTTTTATCAATTTGGGGATCGAACAATTATTTTGTGACAATTACCTATATGACAGACAGTATTCAATGTTAGACGCCAAGTGGAAAGAAATATTTGTTGGTTCTCCGTTGGTTAGCGCCTTTATCTTCGAGCGAAGCAGCAAATATAAATTTCAGCGGTAATGGTGTGAACAAATCACAAGTCGAGGCACGTGATACACGCTCTCTTGAAGACGAAATTACCCCGCTAATACCCACGGTTTACGGTAAACGCCTCCGAGATACAACGACTTACGTTTGGAATATAGCGGTATCTCAAATACGCCAAACTTCGACGAACAAATACTCTTGCTTTGGGACTAACAAGAACACGAATGCTATGAGAAAATGTAGAGAATTTTTGAATGCTTTTTTTTGAATGAATGCTTTATGCTAACTCATGTGGGGTATTTATAGGTGTAGGAGTTCATTACAAAGAGCGGTGTTCTTTTGCATGTGTCTATTCATGAAGAAATGCAACATTATGTTTAGGAATTCACATATACCTTTTGGTTAATTAGTAACCTTTTCAATCGTACCTCGTAGGATTAATTTTGCACCTCTTAGGTTATTTCATTCACACCTTTTCCCACCAATCCCCACATGAATGAAATAAATGAATGTTTACAATTTTTGAAAGTCCCGACGAACTATCGTTGCATCAAGAAAGATAGCTTGTGGCTTTGAATCTTCTTTAGTGAAATATTATCGGATACACTGTACAGTTAGTAGCGCGATGCTTTGAACTTACCGGCCATTTGTGTGTACCAAGACAACAATACTCACACAATGACAGTTCTAACAATTTCTTGTTCTCACGTTGTGTCCATTTCGGCCTTGGACCATATCTCGGTTTAGTAAGTGTTCGTTTATAAGCGGCCATTTTACTTATTCACTTACAAAGGTGACTCTCCTATAAAAAGTATCCTGCCTTACTTCACCCTTAGGTATAGGAATCATTAAAAGTCCTAGACTTAACCTCACCACTTAGGCAGATTTCACACTTGACGGTTCTTTGGAATGAGTGTAGTTTTCAAGTGTTTCCCTGAACTGTCAAAACTTAGTTTTCCCATTGAACCAAGGTTTCGAGATCTCCGATTCTCAAGGTTGGGTTACCGCTAAGAGTGTTCTTATGTTGTGGATTTTAAACCCATTCCACTAACCAGTTTGTACATTTGATCTCGATTTATGCCTTTGGTAAGCGGATCTGCTAGGTTTCCTTTGACTTTATATAGTCAACCGAAATAACCCCATTCGAGATTAACTGTCTTATTGTATTATGTCTCCGACGTATATGTCGAGACTTACCATTGTACAAACTACTTTGTGCCCTTCCGATTGCCGACTGATTATCACAATGTATCTTTACGGCGGGCACCGGTTTATTCCAACAAGGAATATCTTCTAAGAAATTTCTAAGCCATTCAGCTTCTTCCCCGGCTTTATCTAGAGCTATAAACTCAGACTCCATCGTGGATCTAGCTATACATGTTTGCTTAGACGATTTCCAAGACACGGCTCCTCCACCTATAGTGAACACGTAGCCACTAGTCGACTTTGAGTCATTTGTATCTGATATCCAATTTGCATAGCAGTACCCCTCAAGCACTGCGGGATATCTCGTATACGTTATTCCCAAGCTTATAGTGTGCTTTAAGTATCCTAGTACACGAATAAGAGCACTCCAATGATCGTTGCTGGGGTTGCTTGTGAACCTACTTAGTTTGCTCACTGAATAGGCTATATCGGGGCGCGTACAGTTCATTAAGTACATCAAGCTCCCAATTATTCGAGAATATTCTAGCTGAGAAACTGGTTCACCTCTGTTCTTAGCCAAGTGTTGAGTTAAATCAACAGGCGTCTTAGCCGGAGGTCTGTCAAACGCATTGAACCTCTTCAACATACTGTCAACGTAATGGGATTGTGATAAAACAATTCCTTCCGAGTTCCTAGCGATTTTGATTCCTAAGATAACATCGGCTTTTCCCATATCTTTTATGTCGAAATTCTTTTTCAACATCTTGGTATTTGCAATTAAATCATTATTTTTCCCAAGGATCTGTCGTCTACGTACAGACACACGATTATAAATGAATCAGCGGTACCTTTAATGTAGACGCACTTATCACATTCATTGATTTTAAATCCATTTGATAACATTGTTTTGTCAAACTTCTCATGCCATTGTTTAGGTGCTTGTTTTAGTCCATAAAGAGACTTAACTAATCGACACACCTTGGCCTCTTTCCCGGGTGCAATGAACCCCTCGGGTTGTTCCATATAAATTTCTTCCTCGAGGTCCCCATTTAGAAATGCCGTTTTCACGTCCATTTGATGAATTTCAAGGTCATGCAAGGATGCAATCGCAATTAATACACGTATAGACGTGATTCTAGTCACCGGAGAATACGTATCAAAGAAATCGTGTCCCTCTGTTTGTTTAAACCCTTTTACCAATCGGGCTTTATATTTATCAATAGTTCCATCCGTCTTATATTTCCTTTTAAGGATCCACTTGCATCCTAAAGTTTGCAACCCGGAGGGAGATCAACTAACTCCCATGTATTATTAAACATGATGGATTCTATTTCACTATTGATAGCTTCTTTCCAAAGAGGTGCTTCTGGACTTGCCAAAGCTTCACGAATAGTTCGTGGTTCATCCTCTGCCATATAAATTGTAAAATGAGGACCAAAAGATTTGGGCACCTTAGTCCTTTTACTTCGCCTAGGTTCTTCCTCACCTTTATGAGGTAGCTCGGCCTCGTCGGCTGTCCTTTTTCGTGAGATTCTTTCTTCCTTATTTTTAAGAGGAAATACGTTCTCAAAGAACACCGCATTTCTAGACTCAATAGTCATTCCATTATGAAAATCTGAATTTTCAGATTTATACACCAAAAATCGATAAGCACTGCTATTATTAGCATAACCGATGAATATGCAATCAATAGTTTTAGGTCCTATCTTGACCTGTTTCGGCTTTGGTATTTCGACTTTTGCCAAACACCCCCACACTTTTAAATATTTATAGGTAGGCTTGTGACCCTTCCATAGTTCATATGCGTTTCGTCCCGACTTTTATGGGGTATTTTATTAAGTATATAATTTGCTGAAAGAATCGCTTCCCCCCACAAATTTTGGGGTAGACCCGAGCTTACTAGAAGTGCATTCATCATCTCCTTTAGAGTTTGATTCTTTCTTTCAGCTATTCCGTTAGATTGAGGTGAGTACGGCGCCGTTTTTTGATGAATAATACCAGCCTCTTTGCATATTTCGTCAAACGGGGCCACATACTCGCCTCCGCGATCGCTTCTAATCGCCTTAATTTTTCGAGTGAGTTGATTCTCGACCTCTGCTTTATACTTCTTAAAAGCATCTAAAGCTTCGTCTTTACTCTTTAGTAGGTAGACATAGCAATACCTTGTGCAATCATCAATAAATGTTATAAAATATTTCATTCCACCTCGAGTTTGCACAAACTTTAAATCACAAATATCGGTGTGAATTAATTCGAGTGGATTCGTGCTTCTAGCCACTGGCTTAAACGGTGCTTTTACCATTTTTGCTTCAACACAAGTTTCGCACTTGTTATAAGAATCGATTTTAACTTTTGGTATCAAATCTAGATTCACCAATCTTTTAATTGTGTTAAAGTTTACGTGTCCAAGTCTATCATGCCACAGATTAGAACACTCCAACAAATAAGAAATACTTTCTTTATTCTTCGCCTCTTGGCGGATTACATTCATCACATTCATCTTAAAAAGGCCCTCATTTAGGTACTCTTTAGCTAAGAAGATACCATTCTTAGTCAAAACAAACTTATCAGATTCAAAGACTAATCTAAAGCCGGCTTTGCTCAAAAGAGCGTCTGACACCAAATTTTTCCGGATGTCTGGGACATGCAGCACGTCCGTTAGCGTTAATTCTTTGCCCGATGTCATTTTTAGCACCACCTTGCCTGTCCCCACGACGTCAGATGTCGAAGAGTTTCCCATGAATAGCTTCCTTCCGTCAGTCGGGGTGTAGGACGAAAACATATTTTTATCGGCGCAAATGTGCCGAGTTGCTCCCGTATCGATCCACCATTCTCGTGGATTATCAACCAAATTAACTTCTTGGATCACGGCCGTGAGGTCTTGTTCTGATAAATCATTGTGAATTGATTTGTTCTCGACCATATGAGCGCTTTCTCTAACTTTCTTTGGGAGACGGCAGTCTTTTGCAAGATGCCCAGATTTACCACAATTATAGCAGCTTCCTTTAACTTCTTGAAGCTTGCTTGGGGTTGCTTACCACCCGTGGACTTTCCACCCGTGGGTTGCTTGCGCTTTTTGTTGAAGCTTGGCTCGGCCAAATTTACCTTAGCCTCGAACTCACTTCGCTTCGCCTTTGCTTCGGATTTTCGGTTGTCTTCCTCAATCCGGAGTCGAACTATCAAATCTTCGAGTCGCATTTCCTTACGTTTATGCATAAGATAGTTCTTGAAGTCTTTCCACATAGGCGGCAACTCTTCAATTATTGCGGCCACTTGAAAAGCCTCGTTCACGATTAATTTTTCTGCCGACAAGTCGTGAAGAATAATCTGAATTTCTTGCACTTGACTCACCACCGATTTGGTGTCGACCATTACATACTTCAGGAATTTGCCAACGAGAAATTTCTTAATCCCGGCATCTTCCGATTTGTACTTTATCTCCAAGGAATTCCATAATTCCTTTGCCGTTTCAATCGGACTATAGACATTGTAAAGGGAATCGTCTAGTCCGTTTAAAATGTAATTTCTACATAAGAAATCACTATGATGCCATGCATCCGAGGCTGCACGCTTTTGAGCGTCGGTCTCATCTTCGGGAGTGGTCATCGGGTCCTCCGAAAGAAAACGAGAAAGAGATAGAGTCGTAAGGTAAAATAGCATTTTTTGTTGCCACCTTTTGAAGTCGGCGCCGCTGAATTTCGGCGGTCGTTCGCCATGCATGGGAGCGGCTGTCACCATGGGAATGATGCGAGCGGTAGATGGCGTCGCATTGTGGTTGTCGTCGGTTGCCATCTTAATAAAAAATAAGTTTGCGCGTTTGTTTTTGCTTAAACTTAAGCAAACTCCTTGGGCAGCCTGCTTAGGAGATTATGGTGCTTGCTTGATCGTGACCTCCTTGCTTCGTCTTCACACGTTCAACAATAGCAACTTGCTTTCAGTATCGTCACTTGCTTGCTTCGACCAATGTATGACTTGTATATTTCGTATGCAGCTTGTTAAGCGAAGGGCAGCTTCTTTCTGACCAACAGAAATAATACTAATAAAAATTTCATCTTCAAATGTTGGTTCTCCGTTGGTTAGCGCCTTTATCTTCGAGCGAAGCAGCAAATATAAATTTCAGCGGTAATGGTGTGAACAAATCACAAGTCGAGGCACGTGATACACGCTCTCTTGAAGACGAAATTACCCCGCTAATACCCACGGTTTACGGTAAACGCCTCCGAGATACAACGACTTACGTTTGGAATATAGCGGTATCTCAAATACGCCAAACTTCGACGAACAAATACTCTTGCTTTGGGACTAACAAGAACATGAATGCTATGAGAAAATGTAGAGAATTTTTGAATGCTTTTTTTGAATGAATGCTTTATGCTAACTCATGTGGGGTATTTATAGGTGTAGGAGTTCATTACAAAGAGAGGTGTTCTTTTGCATGTGTCTATTCATGAAGAAATGCAACATTATGTTTAGGAATTCACATATACCTTTTGGTTAATTAGTAACCTTTTCAATCGTACCTCGTAGGATTAATTTTGCACCTCTTAGGTTATTTCATTCACACCTTTTCCCACCAATATTTTCACGTCAGAATACATAAAATTAGTGGATTTATTCAGCAACGATTGAATACTGTCATCGAAAATAAAAGACCAATATACTTTGTGGTATAAAATTTATATGCTAAGATAGTATAATAGAAACATCAAATTTCCAATTCTTTCTTCTCTTTTTTGGACTCGATTGGGTTGATTTTATACTTTGATTTCATTTTTGCATCTGATGAACGAAAAGTGGAAATAATTATGATCGACCATAATACAAAAATCATAGCCGCTATGAACATGATTACGCAGTAAGAAAAACGTAATGTAGTTTGTTGGTCCGATTTATCCAACCTTGACATGATTCATATAATTGGGATTACCTTAGATGATGAATTACGGAAGCTAACGATTTGTAATACCACTAGACGTGTTGTAGAGTTTGAACGAAGGGATACATGCGAGTTCTTCAGCAATATACTTCAACTCTTACTACGAATCAGTGACCCTAAACAATGTGTTGTTTAGAGTATTTATTCATAAGTCCTAATGGGCAATATAACTAATATACCCACATGTTAGGTATATTTACAGATTGATCATGGCTTAATAAACTACAGGACATAGGCATATTTGAACACAATATATATCTTTAACAATCTCCCCATTTGTGTTTATTTGTCGTTGTAGCATGGCCTTATGCCTCTAATCAGATTTTCTGAGGTTGAGAGCCCTCAAACAATCTGATGCTTTGGCATAGGGACAATCGGTTTTGTATTTCTTCAATGGCTATCTTGGACAGACTGATGACTTCAGTTCGGAAACTTTCGAGACCTAAGATTGTCAGGTCATCGCTTGATGGCTCACTGTATCTTCTTACTTTATCTCAGTGTCTGTAAGATGATGTTGAGTTCCGTCGCAGAATTTCTCGACCTCTGACAAGAACATGACTCTCTTTGACCCTTCATGATTGCAGTAAACTACGACTGGCTCAGTTTCTTTGAAGATAAAACCTTCTAAATATGATCCGAGTTCCTTCTCCAAGCCGGTGGAGCGGGGACTGGTAAGGTTGACCTTCTTGATGTTATTCTCAATTGCGATCTGAAGGTCGTGACCCGTGTAGAATGTGATGTCTCTCAGCATATGTCTCTTGACTCGTATCCCAATTTGTATCGAAATTCGTTTAGGATGAATTTCCTATAGAGTCTCGACAACTTATAGACATCGTTGGGATCGATGAACTGCAAGTCACATTCTGTGATTCGGTCTTCTGAGCCAAATTGGATATTTGAGCCACCTTCCCATCTGCTCGTAAGTGACATCCAATATGTCGCTGATACGTCCCCCCGCTCTCATTTTTTTCTTATCTTCGTCCATGATCCTCGACCCTCCTTTCTGTGTCCATCTGTAATTGATAGGCCACTCTTTTGGATCCTTCGAGATGTGACAGGCCTCTCAATTCCATTTCGTTGGAAGGTCGAATTTGATCACGATGTCGTCAGAATTTTTCTCGAATTTCTTCTTGAAATGAAGTTGGGATCTTGATATTTTCCCAGGTGCTCTCAGATGCTTCTGGGGTCTCTCTGAAGTTTTCTCCATTCTGAGTTCGTCTGGCGCCATTCTGCAACTAACTTCAACCGCTGCTCAGATTAGGTCACGAACGTTGTCCAGTCTCTCTTGAAGTTTGTCCTCGGGAGTTGCATCCACCGCTTTGAGATGTTCACCCTTGATCAATAAATTCGTTGAGCTCTATCAGAGGGTCAGGGTAGGACATGTCTTGAATTGGAGAGAGAGGGTCGTCGGTTTCCTGTGGAGGTGGGTTTGGTCTGAAGTCGGAGGGTAGCGAGGGTAGTTTTTTCGGAGGGTCGATGGTTGTGTGGGCCAAATGGGATGGAAGTGGTTGTGGATTGGTAGACGCAGAGGTTTCTGTGTGGGTTGGGTGGATGGTTCTGTGTGAGTTGTAGCTGTTTCGACCCGCTGACGTTTCTCCCCCTCAGGATGACCGTTGTCTTCAGTGTCGTCATGACGTCGTTGTGTGAGGGCGGGTCGTAGTGGCAGCAGTATGGTAGTTGAAGTCGATGTAGGAGCTCCTTATTCTCGGCAGACAGGGTGTCCACCTCGCTGAGAAGGCGAGCTAAGAGGTTGTCACGGAGCTCCGTGATTGAAGGGATATAGGTTAGTTGGTTTTTGGGTTCAGGTGTTGGGGAGTGGGATAAGGGGGATGACTCACGCTCTTCCACCATTGGTGCTTTACCCTTGTCTATGATTGTTAAGGGTGTAGCAACCGTCAGTTTTTGAAGTATGGATGCCTCCATTTGCTTCATTTCTTCGTGTAATGCTCCGAGCTGCTGGTCAAGCTGAGCTTGAGTCACATAGGGTAATTACCCAACAGAGCCATGAAGGCGGTCTGTTGTCACGACATAAAATAAATTTCTGTGTCGAGGCCCACTGGTACCGAAAAGTACTTGGGACTTGTGGAGTCGGGGCCACATAGGCTTACCGTTGGCATCGTCGATAAGTCGAGCTCATCGAGATGGCCTGATTGCATGGGAGTTGTGATGTCCCCATGTCAGGTCTTCCGACTGATCCTCGAGTATCATCTTTGGATGATATTTCTACAGACGTTCCGGACTGATCACGGAGACGAGTCGATAAAGGTTTTTGTGTCCTAGAAAAGGAGAAAAATTTGGAATAGTGGACACTAGACTCGATGTGCAAGAAGGAAAGACAACGACGTGGAGCTGGGGTTCACTGATTTGTACATCGCTCGCCTCCGAGTGAGGCAAGGATGGTTAAGATGGTTCCCCGTGAAATGTTGAGACAACAACCTGTTGGGAGGTTGTTGAATGGGAAGGATCGGGTTGTGCACGCGCCGTTGAACCAGATGCGGCGACTTCTACTCGGGAGCTAATTAAATCAGCTCCTATTTCTAAGGGTTCGGTTCGAGGATTTATAGTGAGGAGGGGAGGTACGAAGTTGACTGACACGAGAGGAGGTATCTGTCTGTCGTGTTTGCGATTCGTTCGTACTTTGCATCTGCGCTCAGGACTCTGTCTCACACTCGGGCTGGCCTCGGGGTTGGATACGGTGGGGTTGGACCGTATCATGGGGGCTGAAAGATTCTGCGTACGCTTGTAAGTAACCACCGCGGGGTCCGTGGGGTCGGCGAGGTCGAGGAGGTGGCATGGAAGAGGTAGTCCCTGAAGAGGGGCGGCATCCCGGGGTCGTTGTAGATAATTCAGCTTTGGAACCGCTAGGTGCTCCTTAGCTGGTCTGTGAGTGATTTCTGGGTTGAGTTCCATATAGTGATGGATCAGGACTTGGAACCACCGCAGGAAGGGGAGGCCTTCTTCTTGGATGTCTTCAAGTGATCCCAGATGCGTATCTAGTCCTCTATCTCTCTCTTGAAGATGTCTGCATAGTCGTATCTTTTCCCGAACTCGATGTCGTAGAAGAGTTTGAGTATGTTGACGTTGCAGCGATCTTGTCCGGTGTGTTTTGGAGAGAGACATTGTTGACCAATGTGAATAATGTGCTCCAGGGGCTTGGGAGTTCGCTGACTGAGAAGGATGAAATTTGAGTCAGCGGTGGACTGTATCCCAGCTGTAGCATCCCATTAAGAAGTTCTTGAGTGGAGGGCTGGATCGAGCTCGTCAAATGTAGGCAGCTGGAGGATTGTCTTTAGAAGATCCTTGTCGAGAACAACTGAGGTTTGTTCGATGTAGGTTTGGAAGATTAGTTCTTTTGTCTTTTTGACTTGATCCATTAGTCCCCAAAATTGCTGCAGATATAAGTGTGAGACAGTCGTCGCTATGGTGGATGTCGGCAGCATGAAGTGATGCTTGAGTATGGCAATAATCACCATGTCTGGACACTTGAATGCTGTTGTGCCTAGTTGGTAGTTGTTCTTCAGTGGCTCGATCCATTTTGAGGTGGGGTAAATTTCGTCACGGCTTGGAATGTCCATGATCTTAACAAATATGAATAACTTTTCGATAGGAATCAAGTTTTGACGGACTTCAAGCCAAAATTCTAAACGCTTCTCTGTCTCTCTCCCTTTCTCTCTCTCTCTCTCTCTCTCTCTCTTCTTCCTTTTTTTATTTGATTGTTTAGATTTTTTTTTATTTTTATTTTTTATAATATTTCTCTTTTATATATATATATATGTATACGTATAGATAGTAAAAATGTAACGAGAGAAAAAAAATGAAAACTTGAGGAATAAAGAGTAATTGATTTCGCAAATGACTATTGTACTTCGAGAATTTGAAAATTAAATATGATCTTGAAATCAATTTATTGAAATTTTGAAAATGGTTGTGAAATCGTACAATTAGAAGGGGTTTTCGAATAATTTCAATAAGGGCCTCGAAATCGAGCAAGAGAATGTACTTCGAAATCTTGCAATTCGATAATGACTTGGAGAACCCCCAATTTTGAAATGGACTTCGAAATCTTGTAAAATCAGCATATGGTTTAGAAAACGGGCAATTTTGCAAAAATTCAATTTAAAATCATATGACTTCGAGCATAAGATTTCGAGAAGATACAATTTTTCTAGAAATCCAATTTTAAAATTAAGCGACGTCGACAACAGACTAAATGATAACCTCAAAATCCTTTTATTAAGTGAGTTTCGAAATAGGATTTTAAATTGAGGAATAGTAAAGCATGGTATTCGCGATCAAAGGGATTCGAGAAATCGGTCGATTTTAAATATGGATTTTGATCCGGAAAAAAAATCAAAGTTGCTTTCCGAAGAGTGAAAGAAAAAAATATGGAAATCGTTTGTGAGTTCTTCAGTCTCACACCTGCAACGAGAAGATTAGAAATACAGACAAAATCACAGAGAACTCAGTTCTCAGTTACCAGCAGATGATGGATATTTAAGGAATAAGTAGATGATGATTTCGAGAGGGAGAACGGAGTTCGTAGGGTTTTTCGACGTGATGGTGAATTTCTTCAGTGATTTTCGAGAGGGTTAATTGAGGAAGATGACTGTGTTTGAAGGGTTATATTGGTAACATGGCTTCTCGAAGGAAGACGGCCCAATTTGGTTCTAACTTCGAATTGAATTGCGAAAAATCGGGTAGTCGACGTGAGAGAGTGAATTGTCGAGTTGTGAAGGCTTAAGCTTAACAGATATCGAAGAGTTTTGGGCCCAAGGACTTTAATCGGAGAGAATAGATTGGTTAGAAATGGGCTGAATAAGGTATATTAAAAAAATTAAATAATGCATAAATTTATAAAATTAATTACTAAGCATTAATGCAAATAAATTCATAAAATAATAATACTCCCCATGGACTTATGCGATAATAGTAATAAAGAATATGTATTATAATTTTTTTAAAATAAGTTAAATCACCTGAATCATGCAATTGTTTTTCTCCCCCTAAACACATGCATAGGCTTACATAGTGTATAATGTGATTACCCCATAAGTTGTCTAGCCTATCATGTATGTGACTGTTCTAAGTGGTGAGATTTAACATTCCCAACATAGAGACTAAGAATTGGAATCTTTTCTGATCCAATGCTTTAGTGAAGAGATCGGCCAGTTGAAGTTCGGTGCAAACAAAATGCATATCTATGATGCCATTTTCAACGTGATTTTTTTATAAAATGATATTTAAGGTCAATGTGCTTAGTTCGAGGGTGATATACGGGGTTGCATGTAATTGCTATAGCACTTTTAGAGTCACTGTATATAGAAATATTATGTAAATCAAACTCGTAATCTAGGAGTTGAGTGCGCATCCACAAGATCTGTGAGCAACAACTAGCAGCTGCGACAGATTCTACCTCAGCTGTAGATGTGGAAACACAATTTTGTTTCATTAAAATCCAGCAAATAAGTTTGTCTCTCAGTAGTTGAGCACCACCTGACGTGCTTTTTCTATCCATGCGACAACCTGCAAAATAAGATTAGTATATCCAATTAATTAAAAACTAGAGTTTTTGGGGTACCATAATCCAAGATTTGGAGTTCCTTTCAGATAGCGAAGGATTCTTTTGACTGCAGTCAGGTGTGACTCTTTCGGATTCGCTTGAAAGCGTGCACATAGGCAAGTGGCAAAGGTGATGTCAGGTCTGCTCGAGGTCAAGTAGAGTAGAGAACCGATGATTCCTCTATAATGCGTTTCGTCTATAGATTTTTCGGAGGGATCCGCGTCAAGTTTGCATGCTGTGGACATAGGTGTTGCTATGGAAGAGCAATTTTCCATCTTGTATTTCTTCAAAAGATCACTGATATACTTAGACTGACTAATAAAGATACCATCCGATAGCTGTTTAATCTGCAGCCCTAGAAAGAAGTTCATTTCTCCCATCATGCTCATTTCAAACTTATTGGTCATTAAGTTACCGAATTCCTCGCATAGTTTGACGTTTGTAGTCCCAAAGATAATATCGTCAACGTAAATTTGAACGAGTAAGATATTGAAATCTTTTCTCTTAATGAATAGCGTGGTGTCGATTTGACCTTTGGTGAAACCGGATTCTACTAGGAAGGTGGAGAGAACGTCATACCAAGCTCGTGGTGCTTGTTTAAGGCCGTAAAGTGCTTTGTCAAGACGATATACGAAATCGGGCGTGGTTGAATCTACGAAGCCTTCAGGTTGTCCAACATGGACTTCTTCCTTTAGGATCCCGTTCAGGAAGGCTGTCTTGACGTCCATTTGGTATGAGCGGCGTATGCAAGAAATAAGCGAATAGCTTCAATTCGAGCGAGTGGAGCGAACGTTTCATCGTAATCAATGCCTTCTTGCTGGTTGTACCCTTTAGCTAATCGAGCCTTGTTTCGTATCACTATGCCATTTTCGTCCTTTTTGTTTTTGAAGACCCCTGTGTTCCGATGATTGTTTTTCCTTTTGGACTAGGGTCCAAACTCATAGTCGGTCAAATTGACTAAGCTCGTCTTGCATAGCAATGATCCAGTCTGAGTCGGCAAGAGCTTTGGATACTTTGTGTGGCTCAAGTTGACTCAGAAAGCATGAGAAATGGCTTGTGTGATCTGTTGCTTTATGGGTAATTGTATTTGTTCGAAAAGATCGTTTTATCTGTTTGTCCTCTCTTTGTTAGGAGATCCTCAAGCTTTTAGAATATAGACGATTTCATTCTTAGATATAACTTCATATTGTAGGGATATAGAATTGCACTCTTCCTCACTTTTCTTGAAATCATTTTCCTTTTCAATCAGTTTCTCTTCTAAACCTGTTACTTTCTAGCTTGTTGTAGGAAATCATTTTCTTGAAATCATTTTCCTTTTCAATCAGCTGAGGGAGGTCATGAGCTTGTTGTAGGAAAGAATTTAGCTTCGCTTTTTCTACTAGTTTGGTCTGCAAGACTTTTCCATTGTTTTTCTAGCTTAGTTTCTAACGATTTGTTTTCCCTAATTATAGATGTTAGTTTATATTGAAGCACAAAAAGTTGTTTATGTAAGTTGGAGTGGGAGTTGTGCACCTCAATTTCTGAAGATGAGTCAGTTGAGGGAGTAGCTGCAGAGTTGTGCTCCTCATCTTCAGAGTCAACCTCGACATTTGTCATGAGTGTCCATGCTGTGTATTCGTCCCTTTTGAGGATGGGAGGTCTTCTATCGTTTCCAAGCGAGTATAGGTCCATTCTTGTAGTAGGTTGGATGTGGATCTTAATCGTGTTGATCAACTAAATCTTAGACTCAAAGAATGCAAATAGTGTTAGAATAGATATACGACATAAGATAATCACAAGATAATAAAAATTAGGGAGATGCAATTTTTGAAGAATGATGTAGATAGGGATTTCGAAGAATTTTTGAATGTCTTCGAAGGATCTTCTCGAGAAATTGACGAGAGTTGGGATTAACTAGAAAGGTTCAATATCAGATAGGTTGTCGAAGGAATTCTGGGATTGGCAATTTAAAATATTTTTCGAAGAGTAGTAGTGAAGATTTCTCGAAGTGAATAACTAAACCACTAAAGTTCAAAGTTAGGATCTCAAATTAATTTTATAATGGTAGGATCTCGAAAGCATTAGGATTTGCCAAATTGTAGGGTCTCGAGAACTTGAAATTTAAGGATATTTCTAAATGAATGTCGAGAAACATAGACTTGGAATTGAAGAGGTTTTTCGAGAAGGATATAGAGAGGTGCAATTACAATTAAGGCAGATTTCGACAAATATAACGAGAAGTACATAATTGAAGTTAAGGCAAATTTCGAGAAATATGTCGAGAAGCACAAAATTGAATGCAGATTTCGTGGAATGTCGAAAAGAAAAAGAACGCTAAATTGAATTGAAGACGGATTTCGAGCGAAATACCGAGAAGTGCTAAATTAAAATTAAAACGGATTTCGAGCATATCGAGAAGAGCAAAATAGGAATTAAGGCCGATCTCGAGAAGAATGTCGAGAAGCTCCAAATTGAAGTTAATAGCAGATTTTCGAGCAGTTTAAATTGAGAGAGCTCGAGAAGTATCTCCTCTTCAAAAATTTCCTGTTCCACTTTAACCCATATGGAATCATGACCTCTTTGAGTTCGAGGCAATCCGGATACGAAATCCATGGTAATATTATCCCATTTCCACTCGGGAATAGGGAGAGGTTGGAGAGTGCCCGCTGGCTTCTGATGCTCCACTTTAATTTGTTGGCAGGACAAGCATTTTGATACGAATTCCGCAATGTTTCGCTTCATGCCGGGCCACCAATAATGCTCTCGAAGAGTTCGGTACATTTTTGTACTACCAGGGTGCATAGCGTAGGCGGAGGAATGAGCTTCCTCAAGGATGGCCTTACGAAGATCCTCGTCTGATGGTACACAAACCCGATTTCGAAAAGTTAGGATTCCGTCGTCTCGAATTCTAAACTCGCTCGCCTCTTCTTCTTTTGCTTCGCAATAAGTTGCAAATGATTGTCTTGCAGTTGCTTTTCTCGAATCTGCTCGAACAAGGTGGGTCTAACCTCGAATTTTGCAAGAAATGAAGCATCGCTTGTCTCCTCAGGATTAAGCGATATACGGAGACCTTTCATTTGTTCCAAGAGAGGAAGATAATCCGTTTGGATTGAAGCAAGTGATGTAGAAGCTTTTCTACTAAGTGCATCGGCTACGACGTTGGCCTTACCTGGATGATAATCAATAATTAGATCGTAGTCGCTAATTAATTCCATCCATCGTCGTTGTCGAAGGTTCAACTCCTTTTGAGTAGTGATGTACTTCAGGCTTTTGTGGTCCGTAAGATTCGGCAGGTCGCACCATAAAGATAATGCCTCCAAATTTTTAATGCAAAAACAATGGAAGCCAACTCCAAATCATGTGTCGGATAGTTATCTTCATTCTTCTTTAATTGTCTCGAGGCGTAGGCAATCACTCTTCCCTCTTGCATGAGCACGCATCCTAGCCTCGTCTCGACGCATCACTATAGATAGTGAATTCCTTAATCTCCGGATTCGGCAGGGTAAGAATAGGGGCCGACGTAAGTCGCCTTTTCAACACTTGGAATGCCTTCTCGCAATCATCATTCCATTCGAATTTCGTCCCTTTCGAGTCAGCTTAGTCAAAGACGAAGCTATCAAGAAAAGTCTTTGACAAATCTTCGATAATAACCGGCTAATCCCAAAAAACTCCGTATTTCCGTCACATTCTTTGGACGATCCCAATCTAGTATGGCCTGAATTTTTCCTGGATCTACGAGTATTCCTTCCTTGGATATGCGATGCCCCAAAAAGCTAATCTCATGAAGCCAAAATTCACATTTCAAAAGCTTAGCATAGAGCCGATTTTCACGAAGGGTCCCCAATACCATCCTAAGATGACAGGCATGCTCTTCGTCTGATTTGGAATATATAAGTATGTCATCGATAAAAACGATAACAAACTTATCGAGATATGGTCGAAAGACTCGATTCATGAGATCCATGAAAGCTGTAGGAGCATTTGTGAGTCCAAAAGGCATCACACAGAATTCGAAGTGACCATATCGGGTACGAAAGGCAGACTTAGGGATATCAGATTCCTTAATTTTGAGCTGATGATAACCAGATCGCAAATCGATCTTCGAGAATACAGCTGCTCCTTGTAATTGATCGAACAAGTCATCAATCCTCGGTAGCGGATTATTTTTGATTGTCACCTTGTTCAGCTGACGGTAATCTATGCATAAACGAAGAGATCCATCCTTTTTCTTGACGAAAAGAACAGGAGCACCCCAAGGAGATACGCTTGGTGGGATGAATCCCTTACCTAACAATTCTTCCAATTGCGTCTTTAGCTCTTTAAGCTCAACTGGAGACATTCTATAAGGAGGTATTGATAAAGGAGTCGTCCCAGGAAGTGTGTCAATGACAAAATCCACTTCTCGAGTAGGTGGTTGTCCAGGAAGATCCTCAGGAAACACATCAGAGAACTCCTTAACGATGGGAATATCATCAAGCGAAGGTGTAGGATGAGAAGTGTCGATGATTGAAGCTAGGAATGCCTTACATCCTTTACGCATTAATTTGTGCGCAGAAAACGTTGAAATGATAGGAAGTGATGTAGATTAACTTTCACCTTCAAAAGTCAACTCTGGAAATCCCGGTCTACGAAACGTAACAAGTTTGCCCGACAATCGGAATTGCATGATGCCGAGAGAGCCAATCCATGCCAAGAATGGCATCCAAATCGACCAATGGCAACAATATTAAATCAGCTTCTAGGACAGTTTCTTGATAGAGATAGGACAGCTTTTGAAGATAGAGTTTCGTTCGATTTGTTTCCCAACCACCATTATTGGCGATAATGAATATGCATGATAAGGTAGACTTGCAGTAAGACTGTCCCGAATATAAGATCGATCAGACCCTGAATCCATAATAGTATAGATCGAGCGGTTTCCAATGAGCACTTGGCCTAAAGAAGTATCGATAAATTGGCCAGAATGTGAGGAAGAAAATAATTGTTACGAGTAGTAATATGCTTATAGGAACGTTCTAATACCGTAGGATCAAAAAGCGAAGTTGACATATCTAATGGTGGGATATCTTAGTCAAATGGACATTTTTACCTGTCACTACCTTCGGATCGGTGCGAGCTTCGTCTTGTGTCATGTGAAACACCCGAGTTTGATTTCTTTCATGCATAGTTGGTCACGTGTTTGAGCCGCCCACATTACCTTGCATTCCCGGGCGACTACTTCCAGAAGAAGCATATGGTGGGTGCTGAGGCGCCTTACCACGAGGATAAGTGAAGTTTTGGCCACTAGCTCCGACCAATTGGGGACAAGAATATATCATATGCCCCGGTTGTCGACATTGGAAACATACTTTTGGGGCCATACAAGGACCTTCATGGTATTGTTGACAATTTCGACACCTATTAGCCCAAGGGATAGATCTCGACGATGCGCTACCACCCATCTTTGGTTGTTCACGAGGATGAGAAGAACCAGCAGCCGAAACGGGAATGTTACGCGAGGATCCAGAACTTTACTCATCTTTGACGCATTCCTCAGTGCTTCCTCTTCTCTTTTCTTTTGAGATCGTTCGGCTAGGGCATGCCTCGTTTGGATTAAGCCCTCGACCCGTAGTGCGTCCTCCACAAGTGCGTCAAGGCTATCGTACTTATCTCCCGATTTCAAGCGATCACGTATATTAATATTGAGGCCATCTTCAAATCGTTTGCACAAGTCACGCGTCGTATAGGATTCTGGAGCGAATTCACGCAAGTCTAAGAATCGGCTCTCATAGTCGACAACCGACATATTGCCTTGATAGATATTGAAGAACTCCTTCCTTTTTGATCCCTACTGTACTGAGAAAAGTAACGATCTTTGAACCTCTCTACGAAGGTAGGCCATGTAATAGTCTCACAAGATGATTCCTTCAAAATTTGCCACCATCAACGCGCTTCCTTGCCCAAAAGCTTCGTTGCAATCGTCACGCGATGACACTCATCAACCATCAAGGTATCAAACGTCTTTCTGATCTCCTTCAACCAAGCACCGGCTTCCGTAGCATCCCTCATACCTTTGAATGTTGGAGTTTCCATCAACCACCGGTTTCACCAAATCAGGTATATAACGTACACTCCTAGGGTTAGGACCTCCAGATGTCGTATCTAAATTAGGAACTGGTACATGTGGCGATGGTACTAATGGTTCAAAATGAGAAGGAACATTCTGAAACCCCGATCGATTCAAGAATGATATATTAGGACCTTGAGGCATACTGAAAGTAAAAGGACCAGTCGTAGGTGGGGGAACACCATGTATACGAATATAGTCGTAATATACTTGGTATTGTTCCGGTGTCATCATTTGATCAACTCTCACTTGCGTTGGTGGAGAAGTCGGAGGAACATGATGGGTGTGTCCTCGAGGTCTACGAGGGACAGGAGAGGAGAGAGGACTCGGAGAGCGTCGAGAAGCGCGTCTCCTACCTCGACCTCGATTACGAACTGGAGGTGACATAAGAACTATCGAAGGAAAAGGATTAAAGTCAAAACAATATCGACTGCAAGATAAAAGAAAGGTACGGTAAAGAAAACGGAGAAAAGATAAAGCCGGGAATGCAACAAAGGAAGGCTCTGATACCACCTTAACTGTCACGCCTCGACCCGCGTTGCAGGCGCGACAACCGCCGCATTTCTCAATAAACGCTAGGCTCGATATCACCCGTTTGTCGTAGAATGATAAGAAAGCGCGAGGAAGAAGTAAAATAACGTACTTATACATAAGTCAAAGATGTTTCATACAAAACAGCCAACGGTCTCGACATATTAAACAAACAAAGGAAGAAATTTACAACAAAATCTCCTTCCAAAAGTAACACTGCCGATGGATCTAAGGAAATGACTACTGTACCCAAAGGATGAAAAGGCAGCAGAAGCAACAGTCGTAAAACGGCAACCTCCCCGTCAAAAGGTATCTACAACCTAGAAGATGGATTTAAAGAATCGGGTGAGCAAATCTCAGTGAGGAGATAATACGAACACACTCACAGAAGGTGGGTCCTCCACGATGACACCGAGTCAAACAAAGTATACCCTCGCTCTTACGTGACAATATTTCTAACACTCGTATGACAAATACAATACCTAACCACAACAAGACATGACCTATAGACCAACACAACCCATAAAAATCATATCAATGACGCGTGGGTGGCCAATTCCTCTCTCGAACTGAACTCCCCGTCGAGAGTCAGACGAGTCCGTCGCCGTACTCTAGACCATGAATCTAAACTGACGCATCGACTGCTATAACACGCATGTCCCACACATGGCGACATTGGCCCATTTAATCTCCCCAACGACCACCCTTCATCAATAATCAATAGCATCACATGGCACTGGAAGGGTGCACTCGTTGGGCCTCAATCACCCGGGTGTGCCAAGCCACGGGCTACTACTCGATTTCCCCCTCTCCACTCACCCGAACGTGGCCATTCGGGCTACTACACTTGGTACCAAGTTTATGCAACACAAAGACCGACCAATACGAGTCCATATAAGCAACCAAGTCATAGAACGATATAGTATCACATTACCATATCAAGCAATAGCTCGTATAACTGTCAACCCAAATCATAAAGACTCATACGACAAATACCAACCAATATCAACATCCTATGGCCGGCAAGGCTCACTAGGTCCAAACAATAACCATGACGTTACCGCATGAAAAAAAGACGACATATCACGATGACAAAGAACATCGCAATAAAAACGAGACGACGGGGGTCCACACGTCCCGTGAAGGGAAGGCGTCCCCGTATTACCCATTCACAGTGTCAAATCCTAGCGTTCCCCAAGACCCGAAGCTGCCCTCGAGCCCTCGACTGATGTTCCTTCGCCTCTATGTAGCTCGATTTCAGCAAGCTCTATACCTAGATGATCAAGTTTCTTCAGTTTTCCCTTTCTCTTTGCTTGTTCGGTGGCTTCCTCACGTGAGAATGGCTAAGATAGAGATAATGATGAATAAAGTAGGTTATATTCCATCTATATGGGTTGGGCTTTTGCTATAGTTTGGAGTGGGCTGAATATTTTTAAAAAAATTGGGCCACAATTTAGATGTTATAAATTTGATCCACAATTTCGGCTCTGATACCACTTGTTGGTCTGATTTATCCAACCTTAACATGATTCATATAATTGGGATTACCTTAGATAATGATTACGGAAGCTAACGATCTGTAATACCACTAGACGTGTTGTAGAGTTTGAACGAAGGAATACGCGCGAGTTCTTCAGCAATATACTTCAACTCTTAATATGAATTATGACCCTAAACAATGTGTTGTTTAGGATATTTATACATAAGCCATAATGGGCTATTAAGCCCAATATAACTAATATACTCACATGTTAGGTATATTTACAGATTGATCCTGGCTTAATAAACTACAGGACATAGGCATATTTGAAATCAATAATATATGTGTAACATAGTTACTAATTTTCTTTCCGAATAATAATTACACAAGATGTCCCATTATGGGCCATTTATTTAAAAATAATTATTGGCGGACGGAAATATGCCATGTGCTAAAAACAAATATTCACAATAAAATCATAACAATATATTCTTCGAGAAAATCCAAGGATAATGTAATTTATTATTAATAAAAAGCATACATCTTTTCCACTTGTTTGATGAGTACAATCACTTAATTGATAACGAGAAATCCTTTTGAAATTAAATAATACTCATCTCTAAAAAGCTATATAATGTCAACATGCCGCGATTTACTTTTTACATTACTTTATCTATATCTTAATGCCTCAAAATTTCCAATAAATTATTTATTAAATGCAAGAGTTGGAGAGATGGATTGCCAAAGATATTCTCTTTCCAAAGTAGGTAATGCATGTGTTCTAGAATCCAACTCCCATCATGTCTCTTCTTTCATCATTTAAATTAATCTAATCATTTTTATCAATTATTTATCCTTATTAGTTATTCTTATGACATTACAAGACATAGCCACATACCCAAACAATAGATATTAATTTACATCATATTCTTAGGACGCAGGGATATGCAAATAGTTCTCATTGCATCACATGTGTTTCAGGTATATATTTTCTATACTTTTCGTCGTAGGATGTAATAATATGTTTGATGACGGTAGAAACAAAACGAATTGAAGCTTTCTTTCTGTTTATTAAGGCTCGTGAAATTAAAGTAACTAATTTTGGTATATGAATTTTAGCATACAATTATAATTTTAACCTTTATGAAATTACAATTTAATCATTATTTTTCTGGACAATAACAAATTAATCTTCACTTGTAGTTTAAAATAATTTTTCCCATCACTCATTTATCACTTCACTTTGCTATTCTTTTATTTATTATAATTATATCCCAAATAAATTTTCCTTTCGCTAATATTTAATCAACATAATAAATAACTAAAAATAGAAAAGTTTTAGAACACGCCTAGAGTGTGCACAACTAGTTACATATCTTTCAATACATATAAGTACGTAGAGGCCCAGTTTCTTTCAGGTAGGTGGTCAACCTCTCTGATAATTGAAAGTGCAAATATATTATTGATATTAGACTGCTATTTACTGGTTACTGTTTCTTATAAATAATATTAAATTACAGGGTTGTTTAATGGTTGTTTCATACGTAATAATAAAAAGCATCTAATGACTAGCTTCTCTGAGCTGGATTTGTAGCTTATACACGTTTCATTTATGTACTTCGGTCAAATGAGGTCTTGACACATTAGCTTTGCCTTTCCTCCAAATTTCATTTTTCTTTCACAATTTTTATTTCATTTTCACACGCTCTTTGTCTGCAGTGGTCTCGTCCTTTTCTCCATACGCTTGCACGGTAGGTATTGAAATTTTAACACTACTCTGCTTTTTATGTGTATTAAGTTTAATTTTCTTGATGAGGTGGTGTATGCTTTAGCTCTGTTGGTAGCTACTGCTCAGCCCTAACCAACGATCGAGGTCCTTTGTTTTGTGCTCCGTTGTATTAGATAATAAAGCTCGTTTACGGTACATGTAGAGATGCTTCGCTGGAACGCCCGATTTATCCGTAGAAACGGCCGATGTTCGGGGCTGTAACCTGAAAGGTCTTGCGATAGAAAGCCTAAAACCCAACGTTCATAATAATTCCCAAATCAGCCGAAATTCGCAATCTCATAAATCTAATTCTGCGAGATTTTAAGTCATGACGATTTATTAGGTTGTTTTTATTTTTTACATGTGTAATTTAGTTTAATTTATACAATAATTTAAAAAATAGTGGAATGCTTCGTTTGGGTTGTGAATTGACTATAGGCACCTTCATATTTAAAATTAGATGAGATTTGTCGTTACGTGCTTCTTGATTTTCAATCCTTCTTCAGTTTGTAGAGGAAAATAATATTCTACTGGTGTCACAAATGTATATAGTGTTATTTTATATTTATTAAGAGATTTGCATATGACCTATGCTGTTGGCCGATGTTAGTTAAATTCAACTTTTATGTTTATGCTTTGCCTTTTATATTGATTTAGCTGCTTGATTTATCTTAAACTTAAAACTGGGATTATATTTTTGTTTTTTAGGTATCAACTAATTGTTCGTCTGAAGCTCCGGTGAAATTACATAAGGTATGTGGTGGCTAATTTTTTGTTTGTTATGTTACCCAATTTAATGTTTACTGACATGCGGACTATAATTTACAATTAGAATTCCAGTAGATAATGGAAAGCCCCCAGCTTTTACGAAAAAGAAAATATGCGACCTTTAAGGAAAGGATAGAACAAAGAAACCGTATACGTAATCAGCGAAGAAAATTAAGAAATAATATTAATTCTCAAAATCAACATTCACTACTTTTACATATCGAACCTGAATTATTACCTCCAACAACTAAATGCTCATATTGTGGTGCGATTCGTGTCTATTTAGAACCACCATCTTTTTGTTGTTCGTCAGGACAAATAATGTTGCTTGAAACAGAGATGCCTTCTGAATTAGTGAACTTATATTTAGGAGACACTGACTTATGCAGACATATACGTGATTTTATACGTTGCTATAATAACATGTTTGCGTTCACTTCTATGGGAGTGCATTATGATAAATCATTAGCAAAACGAAATCGCGGTATATACACATTCCGAGTACAAGGACAATTATACCATTTCATAAATCAATTACTGCCAACTGAGAACGATAATTTACAATATCTCCAGTTATACTTTTATGATACCAATAATGAAATATTAAATCGCTTATCCACTAACTCAAACTTTAAAGAGGAAGCTATCGAATTATTTACTGATGTCATGAAATAAATCCATATGCAAATTTCTTCCGAAACTTAATTAATGTAGAAAATCTTGATTTGTACAAAATCGTTTTACATACAGATCCCTTGGTCGATCAGCGTGTTTTCAATAAGCCAACTGCATCACAGGTTGCGGGAATATGGCTGGAATCAGAAAATCAAATAGTTGTGTTTGCCGAGACATTCAAGTTTATCCTATAAATAAGCAACCTCAAATTATCAAATATTATTACGGTTGTTATGACCCTTTACAGTATCCTTTTATATTTCCTAATGGAAGAACCGGGTTGGCATCGTAATATTTCGAGAAACATCGACGATAGAAATTATCTTCCGTCAAACAAGAACAATATAAATTTTAAAATAACAGATTATAGCAATATCAACGATTACTTATTCGCTGAATCTGAAGGTTGGTGCAATTACTAATTACAAAATAAAATTAACTTATTCATACATGTATATACTAATTAAAAAATATTTATACAGGTTCAGGAACTCGAATGCACCGAAGTATGAATGTGTCATGCCGCGAATACTATTGCTATAAATTACAGATAAGAGAAAACGATCACTCATATCTATTACATACAGGAAGACTTCTCCAACAATACGTAGTTGATATGTACATAAAAATTGAGACATCTAGATTAGACTTTTATAAAAATGAAGAAATGCAATGTCGTCTACGAAGAGAAGTTTATCAGGGTTTGTAGATAGTATTTCTCAAGGATATCAGAAAGGCACAGAAATTGGTAAGAGCGTAATATTGCCAACCTCATTTATTGGTGGGCCTAGGGATATGCGTAAGAGATATTTAGATGCCTTAACTTTAGTACAAAGATTCGGTAACCCGGATATATTTCTAACTATGACGACAAATCCTAATTGGCCAGAAATAAAAGATTTATATTTACCGACCGATGAAGTGCAAAATAGGCCAGATATTGTAGCCAGAATTTTTCGCGCAAAGCTTGGGGTTTTAAAAAGGAATTACTCAAAAAAAAATATTTTCGGCTATGTGATCGCTTATACATATGTAGTAGAATTCCAAAAGAGAGGATTACCACACGTTCACTTTTTGATCATACTGGAGAAGTGCTCAAAAATATTTTCTCCTGCAGCTTATGATCGAGTCGTATGCGCTGAGATACCAGATCCAAATGTTAACCCGTATTTGTTTCAACTTGTAAAGAAACACATGATACACGGACCATGTGGTGTTCTCAATCCCACATGCAGCTGCATGAAAAGTAACAAGCAATGCAAATTCAACTATCCAAAAAGTTTTCAGAAATAACAACATGTGCAGAGAATGCATATCCTACGTATCGTCGTCAAAATAATGGCCTTTATGTTAACGTAAGGGGTTCACGTCTAGACAACCAGTGGGTTGTCCCATATAACCCATATCTATTATCAAAATTTAATTGTCATATGAATGTTGAAATATGCTCCACCATTCATGCGGTTAAATATATCTACAAATATATATATATAAAGGCCATGACAAAATTATATACTCCTTAGACCCGAACCAGCCTGAAAAAATTGTGGATGAAATCAAAAATTTCCAGAACGCAAGGTGGATTTCTCCACCTGAGGCTATTTGGAGAATTTTTAGTTTCGATCTTAACCACATAGAACCATCAGTAATATCTTTACCCATTCACTTGGAAAACGAACAACTAATATCATTTGCACCAAATCAATCCTTACAAACGTTGGCATCCGACCCAAAAGTGAAAAGAACAATGTTAACCGAATTCTTCTATATGAATGCACATGATGACTACACAATATCTCAAAATTGTTTGTATGCAGAGTTCCCCGAATATTTTACTTGGACAAGAAATGTAAGTAAATGGAAACGACGACAAAAATGCAAAGTAGTTGGACGGCTTCTAACTTGTCATCCATATGAAGGAGAAAGATTTTTTTAAGGATTCTGTTATTGCATACAAGAAGGCCAACATCCTTTCAAAGTCTAAAAACAGTAAAAGGACAATTATTCTTAACATATAGACAAGCAGCTGATGCATTGGGTTTGCTAGAAAATGACGATACAATTGAACAATGTATACGTGAAAGTATGCATTATCTATTGCCAGCTGCCTTCAGGCAATTATTTGCTACAATCCTCGTATATTGTTCTCCAAATAACCCTGCTGACTTATGGACTAAATACGAAGGCCCCTTATCTGAGGATATTGCAACTAACAACATGTTAACAAAAACAGAAATCAAATACAAAGTTATAGATATTATCACATACCATCTTTACTCAATTGGAAAAAAGATCGAAGATTTTCCTTTTATAGTTAACATAAGCATGACAAATCTAAAAAAATAGTCTTAGTAGAGAATTACAAGAGGAAAATATTACAACGCCTGATGAAGATATTTTCTCATGTACTAAACTTAATGACGAACAGAAAAAAGCTTATGATCAAATATTGTTCTGTGTCGATCACAATATACCAAAAGCATTCTTTATAGATGGTCCCGGGGGAACTGGAAAAACGTTCTTATATAAATCTTTACTAGAACAGTAAGATCAAGAAAACATATAGCCCTTGCAACTGCAACTTCAGGAGTAGCAGCCTTACTTCTTCCAGGAGGTCGCACATCACATTCAAGATTTAAAATCCCTCTAGAAGAGAATGACGAAAAATCCTGTAATATTAGCAAACAAAGCCCGTTGGCTTACCTATTAAAGATAGCAAAGCTAATTATCTGGGATGAGGTAACTATGGCAAAGCGTTATGCAATTGAGAAATTTGATCAAATCTTAAGAGACGTCATGGATTGTAATAACCATTTTGGGGGAAAATAATTGTATTTGGTGGAGATTTTCGGCAAACACTACCAATTGTACCGGGAGGTTCGAAAGATGAGATTATCAATGCATCAATTGTATCATCTTCATTATGG
Source organism: Craterostigma plantagineum (assembly GCA_027422505.1). Taxonomy (NCBI): domain Eukaryota; kingdom Viridiplantae; phylum Streptophyta; class Magnoliopsida; order Lamiales; family Linderniaceae; genus Craterostigma; species Craterostigma plantagineum. Next base: position 12,230 of record JAPQWV010002329.1, on the reverse strand, counting down.
AAACATTTCGAAAAAATAAGACTCTCTAAAAATATGAGAGCAGTTTCAGATAAAGAGTTTTCAAATTATCTTCTAAGAGTTGGAAACGGTATTGAGAATGTAGATGAAAATGGCAACATACAAGTTCCAATATCTGCTAATATTGCTTTCAAGATGATGAATCTTCTTTGGATATATTAATCAACGATGTGTTCCCCCTATCCGATAACATTATAAATAAAGAAACACTTACAAAAAGAGCAATATTAACCACGAGAATGAATTCGTCCATGAAATCAATGATATTATGATCAACAGATTTCCGGGTGAACAGCTAACATATTTAAGTCGAGATACAAGTAACAGTTCATACAAAATCCCAGATCAGGAAGAACTTTTTCATTCCCTAACTCCATCAGGGCTCCCACCACACAAATTAATACTAAAGTAAATGCTCCAATTATGTTGCTCCGAAACATTAACCCAAATGAGGGCCTGTGTAACGGTACTCGCCTTCTTTGCAAAGGCTTCGAAAATAATGTTATTTACGCTCAGATTTCAGAAGGCGCTTTTGCTGGGAAAGAAGTTTTCATTCCAAGAATAACATTAGAAAGTCCAATAAATACTATATCCTCGATTCCTTTTAAACGCAAACAATTTCCAATACGCTTGTGCTTTGCAATGACGATAAACAAATCTCAAGGACAAACATTAGATTACGTTGGAATTTATTTAAAAGAACCTGTATTTTCACATGGGCAGTTATACGTAGCACTGTCAAGAGCTAGAACAATTCAAAATTTGAAAATTTTATCCGTCCACTATTATGTGGAGATCCTCCAACTAATCGAACAAAAAATATCGTCTACCATGAAGTGCTACAACTTACATCAGAAATCTGAAATATTTTATGTCCTTTGCCATAAATAAATAACATGGTAAGCATTAAAAGGTTAAGTAAATTCCATAGTCTCCCTTATCATAGTCACTTTCCTCTAGCCATAAATAATTTTATTCTTCTCATATTTCCATTTTCAGGAAAATGCAGAAGCATTGCGTTTCGACTGTCTGCATTGCCGGTGAAGGACCCTTTTTGGAAAGTCAAAGTAGCAGTAATTGAAAAGACCCCAATACGCCACACAGCAAGACGAAACATCCGATATATAAAGCTTGTCATTGCTGATGAAGAGGTAGAGGCCTAGTTTTCTTTCAGGTAGGTGGTCAACCTCTCTGATAATTGAAAGTGCAAATATATTATTGATATTAGACTGCTATTTACTGGTTACTGTTTCTTATAAATAATATTAAATTACAGGGTTGTTTAATGGTTGTTTCATACGTAATAATAAAAAGCATCTAATGACTAGCTTCTCTGAGCTGGATTTGTAGCTTATACACGTTTCAATTTATGTACTTCGGTCAAATGAGGTCTTGACACATTAGCTTTGCCTTTCCTCCAAATTTCATTTTTCTTTCACAATTTTTATTTCATTTTCACACGCTCTTTGTCTGCAGTGGTCTCGTCCTTTTCTCCATACGCTTGCACGGTAGGTATTGAAATTTTAACACTACTCTGCTTTTTATGTGTATTAAGTTTAATTTTCTTGATGAGGTGGTGTATGCTTTAGCTCTGTTGGTAGCTACTGCTCAGCCCTAACCAACGATCGAGGTCCTTTGTTTGTGCTCCGTTGTATTAGATAATAAAGCTCGTTTACGGTACATGTAGAGATGCTTCGCTGGAACGCCCGATTTATCCGTAGAAACGGCCGATGTTCGGGGCTGTAACCTGAAAGGTCTTGCGATAGAAAGCCTAAAACCCAACGTTCATAATAAATTCCCAAATCAGCCGAAATTCGCAATCTCATAATCTAATTCTGCGAGATTTTAAGTCATGACGATTTATTAGTTGTTTTTTATTTTTTACATGTGTAATTAGTTTAATTTATACAATAATTTAAAAAAATAGTGGAATGCTTCGTTTGGGTTGTGAATTGACTATAGGCACCTTCATATTTAAAATTAGATGAGATTTGTCGTTACGTGCTTCTTGATTTTCAATCCTTCTTCAGTTTGTAGAGGAAAATAATATTCTACTGGTGTCACAAATGTATATAGTGTTATTTTATATTTATTAAGAGATTTGCATATGACCTATGCTGTGGCCGATGTTAGTTAAAATTCAACTTTTATATTTATGCTTTGCCTTTTATATTGATTTAGCTGCTTGATTTATCTTAAACTTAAAACTGGGATTATATTTTTGTTTTTTAGGTATCAACTAATTGTTCGTCTGAAGCTCCGGTGAAATTACATAAGGTATGTGGTGGCTAATTTTTTGTTTGTTATGTTACCCAATTTAATGTTTACTGACATGCGGACTATAATTTACAATTAGAATTCCAGTAGATAATGGAAAGCCCCCAGCTTTTACGAAAAAAAATATGCGACCTTTAAGGAAAGGATAGAACAAAGAAACCGTATACGTAATCAGCGAAGAAAATTAAGAAATAATATTAATTCTCAAAATCAACATTCACTACTTTTACATATCGAACCTGAATTATTACCTCCAACAACTAAATGCTCATATTGTGGTGCGATTCGTGTCTATTTAGAACCACCATCTTTTTGTTGTTCGTCAGGACAAATAATGTTGCTTGAAACAGAGATGCCTTCTGAATTAGTGAACTTATATTTAGGAGACACTGACTTATGCAGACATATACGTGATTTTATACGTTGCTATAATAACATGTTTGCGTTCACTTCTATGGGAGTGCATTATGATAAATCATAGCAAAACGAAATCGCGGTATATACACATTCCGAGTACAAGGACAATTATACCATTTCATAAATCAATTACTGCCAACTGAGAACGATAATTTACAATATCTCCAGTTATACTTTTATGATACCAATAATGAAATATTAAATCGCTTATCCACTAACTCAAACTTTAAAGAGGAAGCTATCGAATTATTTACTGATGTCATGAAAATAAATCCATATGCAAATTTCTTCCGAAACTTAATTAATGTGAAAATCTTGATTTGTACAAAATCGCTTTACATACAGATCCCTTGGTCGATCAGCGTGTTTTTTCAATAAGCCAACTGCATCACAGGTTGCGGAATATGGCTGGAATCAGAAAATCAAAATAGTTGTGTTTGCCGAGACATTCAGTTTATCCTATAAATAAGCAACCTCAAATTATCAAATATTATTACGGTTGTTATGACCCTTTACAGTATCCTTAATATTTCCTAATGGAGAACCGGGTTGGCATCGTAATATTTCGAGAAACATCGACGATAGAAATTATCTTCGTCAAACAAGACAATATAAATTTTAATATAAACAGATTATAGCAATATCAACGATTACTTATTCGCTGAATCTGAAGGTTGGTGCATTACTAATTACAAAATAAAATTAACTTATTCATACATGTATATACTAATTAAAAAATATTTATACAGGTTCAGGAACTCGATGCACCGAAGTATGAATGTGTCATGCCGCGAATACTATTGCTATAATTACAGATAAGAGAAAACGATCACTCATATCTATTACATACAGGAAGACTTCTCCAACAATATGTAGTTGATATGTACATAAAAATTGAGACATCTAGATTAGACTTTTATAAAAATGAAGAAATGCAATGTCGTCTACGAAGAGAAGTTTATCAGGGTTTGGTAGATAGTATTTCTCAAGGATATCAGAAAGGCACAGAAATTGGTAAAGCGTAATATTGCCAACCTCATTTATTGGTGGGCCTAGGGATATGCGTAAGAGATATTTAGATGCCTTAACTTTAGTACAAAGATTCGGTAAACCGGATATATTTCTAACTATGACGACAAATCCTAATTGGCCAGAAATAAAAGATTTATGTTTACCGACCGATGAAGTGCAAATAGGCCAGATTGTAGCCAGAATTTTCGCGCAAAGCTTGAAGTTTTAAAAAAGGAATTACTCAAAAAAAATATTTTCGGCTATGTGATCGCTTATACATATGTAGTAGAATTCCCAAAAGAGAGGATTACCACACGTTCACTTTTTGATCATACTGGAGAAGTGCTCAAAAATATTTTCTCCTGCAGCTTATGATCGAGTCGTATGCGCTGAGATACACAGATCCAAATGTTAACCCGTATTTGTTTCAACTTGTAAAGAAACACATGATACACGGACCATGTGGTGTTCTCAATCCCACATGCAGCTGCATGAAAAGTAACAAGCAAATTCAACTATCCAAAAAAGTTTTCCGAAATAACAACATGTGCAGAGTATGCATATCCTACGTATCGTCGTCAAAATAATGGTCGTTATGTTAACGTAAGGGGTTCACGTCTAGACACCAGTGGGTTGTCCCATATAACCCATATCTATTATCAAAATTTAATTGTCATATGAATGTTGAAATATGCTCCACCATTCATGCGGTTAAATATATCTACAAATATATATATATATATAAAGGCCATGACAAAATTATATACTCCTTAGACCCGAACCAGCCTGAAAAAATTGTGGATGAAATCAAAATTTCCAGAACGCAAGGTGGATTTCTCCACCTGAGGCTATTTGGAGAATTTTTAGTTTCGATCTTAACCACATAGAACCATCAGTAATATCTTTACCCATTCACTTGGAAAACGAACAACTAATATCATTTGCACCAAATCAATCCTTACAAACGTTGGCATCCGACCCTAAAGTGAAAAGAACAATGTTAACCGAATTCTTCTATATGAATGCACATGATGACTACGCAATATCTCAAAATTGTTTGTATGCAGAGTTCCCGGATATTTTACTTGGACAAGAAATGTAAGTAAATGGAAACGACGACAAAAATGCAAAGTAGTTGGACGGCTTCTAACTTGTCATCCATCTGAAGGAGAAAGATTTTTTTTAAGGATTCTGTTATTGCATACAAGAAGGCCAACATCCTTTCAAAGTCAAAAAACAGTAAAAGGACAATTATTCTTAACATATAGACAAGCAGCTGATGCATTGGGTTTGCTAGAAAATGACGATACAATTGAACAATGTATACGTGAAAGTATGCATTATCTATTGCCAGCTGCCTTAAGGCAATTATTTGCTACAATCCTCGTATATTGTTCTCCAAATGACCCTGCTGACTTATGGACTAAATACGAAGGCCCCTTATCTGAGGATATTGCAACTAACAACATGTTAACAAAAACAGAAATCAAATACAAAGTTATAGATATTATCACATACCATCTTTACTCAATGGGAAAAAAGATCGAAGAATTCCTTTTATAGTTAACATAAGCATGACAAATCTAAAAAAATAGTCTTAGTAGAGAATTACAAGCAGAGGAAAATATTACAACGCCTGATGAAGATATTTTCTCATGTACTAAACTTAATGACGAACAGAAAAAAGCTTATGATCAAACATTGTTCTGTGTCGATCACAATATACCAAAAGCATTCTTATAGATGGTCCCGGGGAACTGGAAAAACGTTCTTATATAAATCTTTACTAGCAACAGTAAGATCAAGAAAACATATAGCCCTTGCAACTGCAACTTCAGGAGTAGCAGCCTTATTTCTTCCAGGAGGTCGCACATCACATTCAAGATTTAAAATCCCTCTAGAAGAGAATGACGAAAAATCCTGTAATATTAGCAAACAAAGCCGTTGGCTTACCTATTAAAGATAGCAAAGCTAATTATCTGGGATGAGGTAACTATGGCAAAGCGTTATGCAATTGAGAAATTTGATCAAATCTTAAGAGACGTCATGGATTGTAATAACCATTTTGGGGAAAATAATTGTATTTGGTGGAGATTTTCGGCAAACACTACCAATTGTACGGGAGGTTCGAAAGATGAGATTATCAATGCATCAATTGTATCATCTTCATTATGGAAACATTTCGAAAAAATAAGACTCTCTAAAAATATGAGAGCAGTTTCAGATAAGAGTTTTTCAAATTATCTTCTAAGAGTTGAAACGGTATTGAGAATGTAGATGAAAATGGCAACATACAAGTTCCAATATCTGCTAATATTGCTTTTCAAGATGATGAATCTTCTTGGATATATTAATCAACGATGTGTTCCCCCTATCCGATAACATTATAAATAAAGAAACACTTACAAAAAGAGCAATATTAACCACAAGAAATGAATTCGTCCATGAAATCAATGATATTATGATCAACAAGATTTCCGAGTGAACAGCTAACATATTTAAGTCGAGATACAAGTAACAGTTCATACAAAATCCCAGATCAGGAAGAACTTTTTCATTCCCTAACTCCATCAGGGCTCCCACCACACATTAATACTAAAAGTAAATGCTCCAATTATGTTGCTCCGAAACATTAACCCAAATGAGGGCCTGTGTAACGGTACTCGCCTTCTTTGCAAAGGCTTCGAAAATAATGTTATTTACGCCACAGATTTCAGAAGGCGCTTTTGCTGGGAAAGAAGTTTTCATTCCAAGAATAACATTAGAAAGTCCATAAATACTATATCCTCGATTCCTTTTAAACGCAAAACAATTTCCAATACGCTTGTGCTTTGCAATGACGATAAACAAATCTCAAGACAAACATTAGATTACGTTGGAATTTATTTAAAAGAACCTGTATTTTCACATGGGCAGTTATACGTAGCACTGTCAAGAGCTAGAACAATTCAAAATTTGAAAATTTTAATCCGTCCACTATTATGTGGAGATCCTCCAACTAATCGAACAAAAAATATCGTCTACCATGAAGTGCTACAACTTACATCAGAAATCTGAAATATTTTATGTCCTTTGCCATAAATAAATAACATGGTAAGCATTAAAAAGGTTAAGTAAATTCCATAGTCTCCCTTATCATAGTCACTTTCCTCTAGCCATAATAATTTTATTCTTCTCATATTTCCATTTTCAGGAAAATGCAGAAGCATTGCGTTCGACTGTCTGCATTGCCGGTGAAGGACCCTTTTGGAACGTCAAAGTAGCAGTAATTGAAAAGACCCCAATACGCCACACAACAAGACGACATCCGATATATAAAGCTTGTCATTGCTGATGAAGAGGTAGAGGCCTAGTTTCTTTCAGGTAGGTGGTTCAACTCTCTGATAATTGAAAGTGCAAATATATTATTGATATTAGACTGCTATTACTGGTTACTGTTTCTTATAAATAATATTAAATTACAGGGTTGTTTAATGGTTGTTTCATACGTAATAATAAAAAGCATCTAATGACTAGCTTCTCTGAGCTGGATTTGTAGCTTATACACGTTTCAATTTATGTACTTCGGTCAAATGAGGTCTTGACACATTAGCTTTGCCTTTCCTCCTCCAATTTCATTTTTCTTTCACAATTTTTATTTCATTTCACACGCTCTTTGTCTGCAGTGGTCTCGTCCTTTTCTCCATACGCTTGCACGGTAGGTATTGAAATTTTAACACTACTCTGCTTTTTATGTGTATTAAGTTTAATTTTCTTGATGAGGTGGTGTATGCTTTAGCTCTGTTGTAGCTACTGCTCAGCCCTAACCACGATCGAGGTCCTTTGTTTGTGCTCCGTTGTATTAGATAATAAAGCTCGTTTACGGTACATGTAGAGAATGCTTCGCTGGAACGCCCGATTTATCCGTAGAAACGGCCGATGTTCGGGGCTGTAACCTGAAAGGTCTTGCGATAGAAAGCCTAAAACCCAACGTTCATAATAAATTCCAAATCAGCCGAAATTCGCAATCTCATAAATCTAATTCTGCGAGATTTAAGTCATGACGATTTATTAGGTTGTTTTTATTTTTTACATGTGTAATTTAGTTTAATTTATACAATAATTTAAAAAAATAGTGGAATGCTCGTTTGGGTTGTGAATTGACTATAGGCACCTTCATATTTAAAATTAGATGAGATTTGTCGTTACGTGCTTCTTGATTTTCAATCCTTCTTCAGTTGTAGAGGAAAATAATATTCTACTGGGTCACAAATGTATATAGTGTTATTTTATATTTATTAAGAGATTTGCATATGACCTATGCTGTTGGCCGATGTTAGTTAAAATTCAACTTTTATATTTATGCTTTGCCTTTTATATTGATTTAGCTGCTTGATTTATCTTAAACTTAAAACTGGGATTATATTTTTGTTTTTTAGGTATCAACTAATTGTTCGTCTGAAGCTCCGGTGAAATTACATAAGGTATGTGGTTGCTAATTTTTTGTTTGTTATGTTACCCAATTTAATGTTTACTGACGTGCGGACTATAATTTACAATTAGAATTCCAGTAGATAATGGAAAGCCCCCAGCTTTTACGAAAAAGAAAATATGCGACCCTTAAGGAAAGGATAGAACAAAGAAACCGTATACGTAATCAGCGAAGAAAATTAAGAAATAATATTAATTCTCAAAATCAACATTCACTACTTTTACATATCGAACCTGAATTATTACCTCCAACAACTAATGCTCATATTGTGGTGCGATTCGTGTCTATTTAGAACCACCATCTTTTTGTTGTTCGTCAGGACAAATAATGTTGCTTGAAACAGAGATGCCTTCTGAATTAGTGAACTTATATTTAGGAGACACTGACTTATGCAGACATATACGTGATTTTATACGTTGCTATAATAACATGTTTGCGTTCACTTCTATGGGAGTGCATTATGATAAATCATTAGCAAAACGAAATCGCGGTATAAACACATTCCGAGTACAAGGACATTATACCATTTCATAAATCAATTACTGCCAACTGAGAACGATAATTTACAATATCTCCAGTTATACTTTTTGATACCAATAATGAAATATTAAATCGCTTATCACTAACTCAAACTTTAAAGAGGAAGCTATCGAATATTTACTGATGTCATGAAAATAAATCCATATGCAATTTTCTTCCGAAACTTAATTAATGTGGAAAATCTTGATTTGTACAAAATCTCTTTACATACAGATCCCTTGGTCGATCAAGCGTGGTTTCAATAAGCCCACTGCATCACAGGTTTGCGGGAATATGGCTGGAATCGAGAAAATCAAAATAGTTGTGTTTGCCGAGACATTCAAGTTTATCCTATAAATAAGCAACCTCAAATTATCAAATATTATTACGGTTGTTATGACCCTTTACAGTATCCTTTAATATTTCCTAATGGAGAACCGGGTTGGCATCGTAATATTTCGAGAAACATCGACGATAGAAATTATCTTCCGTCAAACAAGAACAATAAATTTTAATATAACAGATTATAGCAATATCAACGATTACTTATTCGCTGAATCTGAAGGTTGGTGCAATTACTAATTACAAAATAAATTAACCTTATTCATACATGTATATACTAATTAAAAAAATATTATACAGGTTCAGGAACTCGAATGCACCGAAAGTATGTTATCTGCCGCGAATACTATTGCTATAAATTACAGATAGAGGAAAACGATCACTCATATCTATTACATACAGGAGACTTCTCCAACAATATGTATTGATAATGTACATAAAAATTGAGACATCTAGATTAGACTTTTATAAAAATGAAGATGCAATGTCGTCTACGAAGAGAAGTTTATCAGGGTTTGGTAGATAGTATTTCTCAAGGATATCGAGAAAGGCACAAAGAAATTGGTAAGAGAGCGTAATATTGCAAACCTCGTTTATTGGTGGGCTAGGGATATGCGTAAGAGATATTTAGATGCCTTAACTTTAGTACAAAGATCGGTAAACCGGATATATTTCTAACTATGACGACAAATCCTAATTGGCCAGAAAATAAAAGATTTATGTTTACCGACCGTGAAGTGCAAAATAGGCCAGATATTGTAGCCAGAATTTTTCGCGCAAAAAGCTTGAAGTTTTAAAAAAGGAATTACTCAAAAAAAATATTTTTCGGCTATGTGATCGCTTATACATATGTAGTAGAATTCCAAAAGAGAGGATTACCACACGTTCACTTTTTGATCATACTGGAGAAGTGCTCAAAATATTTCTCCTGCAGCTTATGATCGAGTCGTATGCGCTGAGATACCAGATCCAAATGTTTAACCCGTATTTGTTTCAACTTGTAAAGAAACACATGATACACGGACCATGTGGTGTTCTCAATCCCACATGCAGCTGCATGTGAAAAGTAACAAGCAATTCAACTATCTAAAAAAGTTTTCCGAATAACAACATGTGCAGAGTATGCATATCCTACGTATCGTCGTCAAAATAATGGTCGTTATGTTAACGTAAGGGTTCACGTCTAGACAACCAGTGGTTGTCCCCTATAACCATATCTATTATCAAAATTTAATTGTCATATGAATGTTGAAATATGCTCCAACCATTCATGCGGTTAAATATATCTACAAATATATATATATATATAAAGGCCATGACAAAATTATACTCCTTAGACCCGAACCAGCCTGAAAAATTGTGGATGAAATCAAAAATTTCCAGAACGCAAGGTGGATTTCTCCACCTGAGGCTATTTGGAGAATTTTTAGTTTCGATCTTAACCACATAGAACCATCAGTAATATCTTTACCCATTCACTTGGAAAACGAACAACAATATCATTTGCACCAAATCAATCCTTACAAACGTTGGCATCCGACCCTAAAGTGAAAAGAACAATGTTAACCGAATTCTTCTATATGAATGCACATGATGACTACGCAATATCTCAAAATTGTTTGTATGCAGAGTTCCCCGGATATTTTACTTGGACAAGAAATGTAAGTAAATGGAAACGACAACAAAAATGCAAAGTAGTTTTGGACGGCTTCTAACTTGTCATCCATCTGAAGGAGAAAGATTTTTTTTAAGGATTCTGTTATTGCATACAAGAAGGCCACATCCTTTCAAAGTCTAAAAACAGTAAAAGGACAATTATTCTTAACATATAGACAAGCAGCTGATGCATTGGGTTTGCTAGAAAATGACGATACAATTGAACAATGTATACGTGAAAGTATGCATTATCTATTGCCAGCTGCCTTAAGGCAATTATTTGCTACAATCCTCGTATATTGTTCTCCAAATGACCCTGCTGACTTATGGACTAAATACGAAGGCCCTTATCTGAGGATATTGCAACTAAAACATGTTAACAAAAACAGAAATCAAATACAAAGTTATAGATATTATCACATACCATCTTTACTCAATGGGAAAAAAGATCGAAGATTTTCCTTTTATAGTTAACATAAGCATGACAAATCTAAAAAAATAGTCTTAGTAGAGAATTACAAGCACAGGAAAATATTACAACGCCTGATGAAGATATTTTCTCATGTACTAAACTTAATGACGAACAGAAAAAAGCTTATGATCAAACATGTTCTGTGTCGATCACATATACCAAAGATTCTTTATAGATGGTCCCGGGGAACTGGAAAAACGTTCTTATATAAATCTTTACTAGCACAGTAAGATCAAGAAACATACCCTTGCCACTGCAACTTCAGAGTAGCAGCCTATTTCTTCCAGGAGGTCGCACATCACATTCAAGATTTAAAATCCCTCTAGAAGAGAATGACGAAAAATCCTGTAATATTAGCAACAAGCCCGTTGGCTTACCTATTAAAGATAGCAAAGCTAATTATCTGGGATGAGGTAACTATGGCAAAGCGTTATGCAATTGAGAAATTTGATCAAATCTTAAGAGACGTCATGGATTGTAATAACCATTTTGGGGGAAAATAATTGTATTGTGTGGAGATTTTCGGCAAACACTACCAATTGTACCGGGAGGTTCGAAAGATGAGATTATCAATGCATCAATTGTTCATCTTCATTATGGAAACATTTCGAAAAAATAAGACTCTCTAAAATATGAGAGAGCAGTTTCAGATAAAGAGTTTTCAAATTATCTTCTAAGAGTTGGAAACGGTATTGAGAATGTAGATGAAAATTGCAACATACAAGTTCCAATATCTGCTAATATTGCTTTTCAAGATGATGAATCTTCTTTGGATATATTAATCAACGATGTGTTCCCCCTATCCGATAACATTATAAATAAAGAACACTTACAAAAAGAGCAATATTAACCACAAGAAATGAATTCGTCCATGAAATCAATGATATTATGATCAAAAGATTTCCGAGTGAACAGCTAACATATTTAAGTCGAGATACAAGTAACAGTTCATACAAAATCCCAGATCAGGAAGAACTTTTTCATTCCCTAACTCCATCAGGGCTCCCACCACACAATTAATACTAAAAGTAAATGCTCCAATTATGT
>JAPQWV010002328.1:0-58603 GCA_027422505.1 Craterostigma plantagineum | reverse complement strand
ATACAAGTCTCGTTGCTTCTTCTGACGTTGACTTCAAAGTTGTTGCCATCTTCTGTTGGTTTTGTGCAACACACACCAGTGATTACGGGTTTCTGAGATGTTGTCTTCAGAAACCAACGGTTGAGCACGGGTCCTGAACTGAGTTGAGCAGGAACCATCTGGTTAGGTATAGGTCCTGGACTGAGGTGACCAGAAGCCATATCTGCCACTTCGTGGAAGGTGACATTATAGCGTTCGTTAATTGTTCGGTTGGACTTGATATATACTTCGGTACGCTTTTGTGTGTTGAAGAATACCCGACGAAGGTTGCTTCGAATGCTTTTGGTCGGTCTTTTGTAGTTGCGCAGCAGCTCTTGTTTACCAGTCATGTGTGTGGAGCAACCGGAGTCGAGGTACCACACATGATGGATCTGCAAAAACAAATTAAAAGCTTTAGGTACCCACTTAAGCATGGGTCCTCTCAGATTAGCAGATTTAATTTTGGGTTCAGATATGATTCCTAAATTTTATTCGAAGGAGATTTAATAACCCATTCCACTTTTGGAGAAGTGGTTTTGGGTTTTGCCTCTATAGGAGACTTGGCCTTTTTGGCTTTTGTCGTCCTAGGCAGAGATTTAGGAACCCATTTTGGTTGAACCTTGTAGGGAAGGTTAATTTCAGCACGTGCAAATGCCTTGGAAGTTTTGAGCGAGGAAAGATCTTCTCTTTTGATAATCTCCTAAGGTGCTTGGGGGACTCCATCTTTACGGGATACCTTAGGTGAGTACATGCATGTACGGCTCCATACGCTTTCTTTATGGCTGGATCTTGTTTCCTACGGGTGTTCCTTGTGGCATTTGTTTCAGAATTATTATTAATTTTGAGGTAAGCCTATTTCGAAATTGTCACTTCTAAAGTGATAGGCTGAAGTGAACACGTAGAAGCAATTATTTTAAACGTAGAAATGGCTATTTTATTACTACGAGTGTCTTTTATTTTAACGGAAGGAGTAACATTTTTTAGAAACATGCAAATCTACTGGCTCCTTCTTTATTTTTAGAGCTAGACACTCTCGCCTTCGTTTTCAGTGCCGGCCCTACGCTTCCTGTGGACATAGGTGAAATGGAATTAGTCTTAACACTTTTAATAAAATTATTAATGCTCTTTTGATCTTTCGAAGGCGATTTTTAGATTTTCACGCTTTTTATAATAGCGTGAGAGGTAGTTTGGGAGGACGAGGAAGCCTTGAGATTTTCCATCTCCTTAAGAAATTTTTCTTTTCAGCTTCGAAATTCGCTCGTTCTTTGTCTAGTTTTACCTGTGACTCCTCTACCTGTTTTATGATAGGGGTTTTATAGAGTATTTTGATAATTAACCTTTTTGACTTCCTCGTAGTGCGTTTCAGAGTCAGGAGGTAGAACTTGAACTAAATCACTGACAGGTGTTAAGGATGGTTTCCTATTTTTGTCCTTTTCATTTAGTTCATTGTAGTCAAAGGGGATCTCAGGCCCATGTGAGGCTTGTTTAATGGAAGAATCGAAAGCATTTCATACGTCGATTCCGTAATGTTTCTAAGAGAGGTTGCAACTAAACCCATGTTTTTAATATCATACGTTTCTTTCTTCCGTAAAATATGTGGGTTAGTGTAACCTATGCCGTCTATTGGATTATAGAACTCTATATTCTTGGGCTTGTTTAAGAATATCGTATGTTCAGAATGTCCCCTACGCGTAAGAAGATCATCTAATTTTTTAACTATAGCATATAACTTCCTGCGTTCCTCACTTAGGAGAGCATAATTATTTTCTACCGTTAGTTTAGCGCTTGACAGGCATCTAGTTCCTTACTAAGCTCACTAACCTTAGCATTGATGTTTCTAATTCAGCCTCTAAGTTAGTGATCTAGTCGTAGCTTCGGTTATCCTACAATTTAAGGTGGCTTTCTCGTTGAGATTCCTAACCAAAGTTATTTGCTAGCCTATCTTCCTATTTTTTAATCTTTTCACTATGCTGTCCTAATTGAGGTTGACTAATCTCTATAGAATGTAGGCTCTTGGTAAGTTCTTCTATTGTACTAGAGCTCCAGAGTTCTGATTCGAGACTATCTATCTTCTCCTAAATCTCTCAAGTTTATTCTCTACTTCCTTTATACTTTTCTGCTAACGTTTCATGTTAGCATATTGTGTTTATATAATTCTAACATGGTCAATAATGTGAAGAAAAGACTACCTCTTTTGACGAAGTGGATGTGTTGTCGTCGTCCGTATGATTGGATGTTTCGGCGTCTGATTCATTGTCCGGACGGGCCATGAGAGCTAGATTATCTTCTTCAAAACTCGATGTGTCCTCGAGCCATTGGTCCTGTTCGGCCATGAGAGCTACTCCAGATTCCTTCTGTTTCGTCAATTGGAGCTTCCTGGAGTAGTAGTTGGCATCTCTCTTCTTCGGGAGAGTGCACTCTCAGGCGAAGTCACCTGGCTTGCCACAGTTGAAGCATTTGTTAGCCTCCTTAGGGTTCTTGAACTCGGAGCTCTCTGGTGCATGTTCTTTGTTTTTAGAGCTTGTAGTCAGAAGTCTATTGGCTGAGGTTGAAGACTTCTTCTTGAAGTACTTCTTGCTCATCATTTGTCCTATGAGAGCTAACTGCTTTCCTAGAGCTTTCAAATTTGGCTCAACGTCGGAGTCTGACTCTTCTTCCGACTCTGAAGGTGAGGAGTCCTAACGATCTTTTCCTTTCTTGATCTTGAGCTCCTCTTCTCCGAGACTAAGGCAACCGTGTCTTCGGTCTGTTTGCCTTTCTGCTCTTTGAGAAACTCGCTCATTCATCCTCATGCTGTGCGAGATTGTCAAACACGGCATGGACATCCAACTCCTCTAGATCTTTGTTTTGTCGAATCTGAGTGGATATTTTCTTCCATTCCGCGGGCATTGAAGATAGAAATCGGATGTTCGTCTCCATATTGGTCTTCGTTATTTCTATCTTCCTCATCTCATTGAGAAGAGTGAGGTATCTTTGTAGATCTCGTATAGACTCTCCTACGGCTTTGCTTTGAAGGAGTCGTAAGCAGTGAGAATGTTCGCCTTTTTGGCCTTTATGCCAACTTCCGTCCTCTGCATCATCCTATGCAGTTTTATCCCACATCCCTTTAGCCGATGAAAGGCTATCAGTTGTCTGTATATGTCATTGGGGATGACCTGCATGAGGGTATTGATGGCTACTAGATCAGCCTTAGCCCGAGCTCTTTCCTCCAGAGAGTATTTTCTAGGCTCCTTTAGTCGCCTAGAAGGTGGAATTGGAGGAGTAGCTGTTTCATCACCGGGTAGATGGACGCAGAATTGTTTCGGTCCCTCTTCAAGAGACTGCAGTAGATTTTAAGCTTAATCCTTTATAGAGATGAAATTTAGGAAGCGGCTTCTCCACACGGTATATTCGCCTCTTTGCAAAATCGGCGGACGGTTGTCATTTCCGAGCGAGTATGCATCCATTTTGTAATGTAGTCGAGTTGTTGAAGGATCTTCGTAAAATGTTTTGAAGGTTTGAAGATTATGTAATGTGCTTCACAAGTGACAAAATTCGTTAGTAGCGTTTGATTCGAAAAAATAGATCTAGAATTATTTTCTATTCAATCCTTAAGGTTTGATTGAACATAACTTCGTCGAAATAGAATATTCAGTATACTGTTCTCGCGAGAGAAAGTTTGTCAGCGAAATATTTTACGAGCGAAATAAATTGCCCAAAATCGTTCGGTCGAGAAAAATTTCTTGATCGTGAATTTATTTTGATCGTAAAGAAACAGTACGTTAGTAAGTTTCTCGACAAGTCAAAATAAATCTGTTGACTAGAAAAGTTTCTCGCGCGTAAATGATTTTCGCCTGGTCAAACGCTAGATGTTTGACCGAAAAAGTTTTTCGAGAGAAAGTTTTTACGCATGCAAAGTCAAAATTGTTCTCTCTCGAAAAAGTTTTTCGCTGAATAATGCTCGAGAAATATTTCTAACTAAAATTCTGGTGATGATGATTCTAGCGCTGACTTCGTATTCTGACTGAGAAAAAGTCTCGCGCCAAGTTTTTCGATCGAGAAACTAATCGATCGTAAACCTAGCGAGAAAAATTAGAACGATCGAGAAAAATTCACAGAATACGATTAACACGGATTCAAGCAAAAACAAGGAATTAGACAGTGAAATTTCAGGTAATTGCTCGCAATCAATCACTAACTACGCACGAACAATCAATTAAACACGTTATGAAACAAAATATGTCGAATTTGAGCAAAATCAGAACATGTTCTTCATTTTTTCGCAAACAGTAACTTGCAGAATCGATCAATCCTAAATCCGAAGTTCAAATAGCTACAGATTTGATCGAAGTCAACATTTAGCACTTAACCGAGCACAGAAACATCAAATTCACGTCAATTAAGCACATAATTATGCAATTGGACCGAAAATAAGTTTCGCGCCAAACTGTTCTTCGATGAACAGTAACCAGAAAAAATGAATTTCGATCCAAATCTAACAATTTTTTATTCAAAACAGAACGAAATTCATTTTTTTAGATTTGGATCGAATTCATTTTTTCTGGTTACTGTTCATCGAAGAACAGTTTGGCGCGGAACTGTTTTCGATCCATAGCATAATTATGTGCTTAATTGACTTGAATTTGATGTTTCTGTGCTCGGTTAGGTGCTAAATGTTAATTTCGATCTAAATTGTAGCTGTTTGAACTTCAGATTTAGGATTGAATCGATTCTGCGAGTTACTGTTTGCGAAGAACATGAAGAACACGTTCTGATTTTGCTCAAATTCGACATATTTTGCTTCATAACTTGTTTAATTGATTGTTCGTGCGTAGCTAGTAATTGATTGCGGGCAATTACCTGAAATTTCACTGTCTAATTCCATGTTTTTGCTTGAATCCGTGTTAATCGTATTCTGTGAATTTTTCTAGATCGTTCTAATTTTTCTCGCTAGGTTTCCGATCGGATTAGTTTCTCAATCGAAAACTTGGCGCGAGAATTTTTCTCGGTCAGAATACGAAGTCAGCGCTAGAATCGTCATCACCAGAAACGATTTTATTTAGAAATATTTCTCGAGCATTGTTCAGCGAAAACGTTTTCGAGAGAGACCAGTTTTGACTTTGTACGCGTAAGACTTTCTCTCGAAAAACTTTTCGGGTCAAACATTTAACACCAGGCGAAAATCATTTACACGCGAGAAACGTTTCTAGTCAACAGACTTATTTTGACTTGTCGAGAAACTTACTAACGTAATGTTTCTTTACGAAATAAATTCACGATCAAGAAATTTTCTCGACCGAACGATTTTGGGCAATTATTTCGCTCGTAAAATATTTTGCTGACGAACTTTCTCGCACGAGAACAGTACATTGTGTACTCTATTTCGACAAAATTATTTTCAATCAAACGCTACTAACGAATTTTGTCACTTGTGAAGCACATTACATCATCTTCAAACCTTCAAAACATTTAACGAAGATCCTTCAACAACTCGACTACATTACAAAATAGATGCATACTCGCTCGGAAATGACAACTGTCCGCCGATTTTGCAAAGAGGCGAATATACCGTGTGGAGAAGCCTCTTCCTAAATTTCATCGCTCTAAAAGATCAAGCCGAAAATCTACTGCAGTCTCTTGAAGAGGGACCGGCACAATTCTGGGTCCATGTACCCGGTGATGAAACAGCTACTCCTCCAATTCCACCTTCTAGGCGACTAAAGGAGCCTAGGAGTACTCTCTGGAGGAAAGAGCTCGGGCTAAGGCTGATCTAGTAGCCTCGAATACCCTCATGCAGGGCATCCCCAACGACATATACAGACAAATTGATAGCCTTTCATCGGCTAAAGGGATGTGGGATGAACTGCGTAGGATGATGCAGAGGACGGAAGTTGGCATAAAGGCCAAAAAGGCGAACATTCTCACTGCTTACGACTCCTTCAAAGCAAAGCCGGAGGAGAGCCTATACGAGATCTACCAAAGATACCTCACTCTTCTCAACGAGATGAGGAAGATAGAAATAACGAAGACCAATATGGAGACGAACATCCGATTTCTATCTTCACTGCCCGCGGAATGGAAGAAAATATCCACTCAGATTCGACAAAACAAAGATCTAGAGGAGTTGGATGTCCATGTCGTGTTTGACAATCTCGCACAGCATGAGGATGATATAAGCGAGATTCTCAAAGAGCAGAAAGGCAAACAGACCGAAGACACGGTTGCCTTAGTCTCGGCGAAGAGGAGCTCAAGATCAAGAAAGGAAAGATCGTTAGGCCTCCTCACCTTCAGAGTCGGAAGAAGAGTCAGACTCCGACGTTGAGCCAAATTTGAAAGCTCTAGGAAAGCAGTTAGCTCTCATAGGACAAATGATGAGCAAGAAGTACTTCAAGAAGAATTCTTCAACCTCAGCCAATAGACTTCGGACCACAAGCTCTAAAAACAAAGAACGTGCAATAGAGAGCTCCGAAGTCAAGAACCCTAAGGAGGCTAACAAATGCTTCAACTGTGGCAAGCCAGGTCACTTCGCCAGAGAGTGCACTCTCCCAAAGAAGAGAGATGCCAACTACTACTCCAGGAAGCTCCAATTGACGAAACAGAAGGAAGCTGGAGTAGCTCTCATGGCCGAACAGGACAAATGGCTTGAGGACACGTCGAGTTCTGAAGAAGAGAATTTAGCTCTCATGGCCCGTCTCGACGACGACAACGCATCTACTTCGTCAAAAGAGGTAGTCTCTCTTCCACATTATTGACCATGTTAGAATCATATGAAACTCAATATGCTAACATGAAACGTGAGCAGAAAAGCATAAAGGAAGTAGAGAATAAACTTGAGATATCTCAAGAGAAGATAGATAGTCTCAAATCAAACTTAGGAGCTCTAGTGCAAAATAGAAGAACTTACCAAGAGCTACGTTCTAGAGAGGCTAGTCAACCTCAATTAGGACAGCATAGTGAAAGATCAAAGCATTAGAAGACAGGCTAGCGAATAACTACAATTGTTTGGTTAGGAATCTCAACGAGAAAGCCACCTTAAATTGTAGGATAACCGAAGCTACCACTACGATCACTAACTTAGAAGCTCAACTAGAAATATCAAATGCTAAGGTTAGTGAACTTAGTAAGGAACTAGATGCCTGTCAAGCCGCTAAACTAACGGTAGAAAATAATTATGTTCTCCTAACTGAGGAAAGCAATAAGTTATATGCTAAAATTAAAAAATTAGATGATCTTCTTACGCGTAGGGGACATTCCGAGCACACTATATTTTTAAACACGCCCAAGGATATAGAGTTCTATAATCCAATAGAAGGCATAGGTTACACTAACCCACATGTTTACGGAAGAAAGAAATGTATGATATTATGAACATGGGTTTAGCTGCAACCTCTCTTAGAAATATTACGGAATCGACGTATGAAAATGCTTTCAATTCTTCTATTAAACAAGCCTCACATGGGCTTGTGATCCCCTTTGACTACAACGAACTAAATGGAAGGACAAAAATAGGAAACCTTCCTTAACACCTGTCAGTGATTTAGTTCAAGTTCTACCTCCTGACTCTGAAACACACTACGAGGAAGTCAAAAGGTTAATTATCAAAATTCTCTCTACAAACCCCCTATCATAAAGCAGATAGAGGAGTCACAGGCAAAGTTAGATAAAGAACGAGAGAATTTCGAAGCTGAAAAGAAAAATTATTTAAGGAGATGGAAAATCTCAAGGCTTCCTCATCCTCCCAAACTACCTCTCACGCTATTATAAAAAGCGTGAAAATTGAAAAATCGTCTTCGAAAGATCAAAAGCATTATAATTCTATTAAAAGTGCTAAGACTAATTCTATTTCACCTACGTCCACAGGGAGCGTAGGTACGGCACTAAAAACGAAGGCGAGAGTGTCTAGTTCTAAGATAAGGAAGGAGCCAGTAGATTTGAATGTTTCTAAAAACGTTACTCCTTCTGTTACAATAAAAGACACTCATAGTAATAAAAGAGCCATTTCTAGGTTCAAAATAATTGCTTCTACTTGTTCACTTCAGCCTATCACCTTTAGAAGCGACAATTTCAAAATAGGCTCTACCTCAAAAGTTAACAATAATTCTGAAACAATGCCACAAGGAAGCTTATGGCGTCGTACTTGCCTGTACTCGCCTAAGGTATCCCGTAGAGATTGAGTCCCCCAAGCACCTTAGGATATTATCGAAAGAAAAGATCTTTTCCACGGTCAAACCTTCCAAAGTATTTTACGTGCTGAAATTAACCTTCCCTGCACAACCAAAATGGGTTACTAAATCTCCGCCTATGACGACAAAAGCCAAAAGGCCAAGTCTCCTATAGAGGCAAAATCCAACCCACTTCTCCGAAAGTGGATGGGTTATTAAAACTTCTCCGAATAAAAATTTAGGAATCATATCTGAACCCAAAACTAAATCTGCTAATCTGAGAGGACCCATGCTTAAGTGGGTACCTAAAGCTCTCTAATTTGTTTTTGCAGATCCATCATGTGTGGTACCTCGACTCCGGTTGCTCCACACACATGACTGGTAAACAAGAGCTGCTGAGCAACTACAAACACCGACCAAAACAGGAAAGTCAGATTCGGAAACAATGACTCAGCTCCAATTCTTGGATATGGAGATATCATTCTGGAGAATCTGACAATAAAAGATGTCTCGTACGTCGAAGGCCTCCGCCATAACTTGTTCAGCATAGGCCAGTTTCTATGACAAAGGTTCCAGGTGGTCTTTCATGCTGACCGGTGCAGAATTTGGGATAGTCATGACACAGAAATCCTTCAAGGACTTCGGAAATCCAATCTTTACACGATCAACCTGACGTCCGTACGGCCCCCGACAGCTGTATGCCTCATCTCTCAGATTGATTTACAGAGGAACAGCCTATGGCATCAACGACGGTCTCATCTAAACATAAAAGCTCTCCAACGTCTTTCTACGAAAAAGTTGGTTCACGGTCTTCCAACTATACTACTACAACGGGAGCATCAGTGTTCGGCATGTCAATTAGGAAAAATGAAGCGAGCATCTCATCACGTCAAGCAAATTGCGTCTACTTCTCGACCATTGGAACTAATACACATGGATCTCTGCGGGCCGATGCAGACTCAGAGTATCAATGGAAGAAAGTATGTGCTAGTGATCGTTAATGACTACTCTCGCTACACTTGGACAAAGTTCCTCCGAACCAAAGATGAGAACGGTGACTTGATTATCAATTTGTGAACACAACTCAAAATCTGCTGCAACAGACTATTCAAGTTATTCGAACATACAACGGCACTGAGTTCAAGAACAACCACCTCAGTGAGTTTTATCAGAAACTTGGAATAAGTCAACAATTTTCAGCTGCCAAAACAGCTCAACAAAATGGGGCCGTTGAAAAGAAAAATCGAAAACTAGTGGAAGCAGCTCGTACAATGCTGATCTATTCAGTACTTCCACACTTTTTATGGGCTGAAGCAGTCAACACCGCCTGTTTACCCAAACAGGACGGTGGTTCACAAACGGCTCAACAAGACTCTGTACGAGATTGTGAATAATAGAGTGCCCAACATCTCATTCCTTAAAGTCTTCGGGTGCAAGTGCTTTGTGGCGAACGACAGAGAGCATCGTGCCAAGTTCGACCCTAAAGCACTCGAAGCCACTTTCGTCGGGTATTCTTTGTTGGTCCGAATTTCACCCAAACGAACAACTTCGGACGGATTAAACACGCCTAATAGATCGGAATCGAGAATGGGCATGGGGCTTGGTGGTGTTCTTGAGGAGACTCTCTCACTCTAACATATGTTTATTTTATCTACACACACAAGCACCTGCACTATGTGCTAGGGTTTTCCTATTTATACCACAAGTTGGTATATAATAGGTGGCCTCTTGTGACGGCCCATTACATGAATAACTAAGAACTAACCCAATTAAGAACTAGCCCAAAGTTTAATAAAGCAAATCAACAAAGATAATACAATGAAATTGAACACTACAAAAATATTCCTAACAATCTCCCCCTTAGTGTTCAATTTTCAGTTCAGCAGGGGATATCTTTGTTGGGCATATTGGAGATCTCGATTCCTAGCAAACTCCCCCTACAAGGGATATCTCCTCTTCTTGCGGAGGCATTTGATGGCTCGGCTAGGACTTACTTGTTGAGATTCTCCAATCTTCTTCTTCTCGGCGCCGGATTCGTCGTCTTCGAATGGAAGTTGTCTGGTTCGGCCACGAAGTTGACTCGTCTGGCTCCAGAAGAAGGTAGACGTGGGGCGTAAAAAATGTGCCAAGGCTCCATTGAAATGTGACTTTCAAGAGCAGGGAGCCCGGTCTTCAGAGTAGTCAGCGCAGTAGTGGCGGAATGTGGTGGATGAGATGTGTCATGGCTCCTTCGAGTGTTCCATTTTGAACATAATAGCCTGACAAATAAGAATGTGCGCGGAGGTAGTGGAAGCCTCCGGCGGGGCGTAGATGGTGGAGGTGGCGTGGATGATGGTTGCTGCTGATGCTGCTATACGATCTTCAACTCATTTCTTCTCCTTTACTCCCCCTTGAGATGATCGCCGTCTTCGGGATCGTCACTCGTCCGTGGGACGAGTCTGTCTCTGGTGTTGATGGTGGTTATGATGGTCTGGTGTGGTGTTGAGTGAGGCAATCAAGTGGGATTCTCAGGAGTAGCAGCAATTGGTGTTCCTCCGGGTTCAGTTTTGAACACTGGAGAGACGGAGCAGCATGTGGTGGCGTAGGCATAGGCGTAGGAGTGGTGTCGGTGATGGGACCTTGTCCTTCATAGATCGTGAACTCGAGTGCGGCATGGAATGTGTAACTTCCTCGCTGATTGCTACGAGTCGGGTCACCATCACGAACGGGGTAACTAACCAGACGGGGGTCACAAAGACGCGGAGCTTCAGCTTGAGCATAGCATAAAAAGGAATAGTTCTTAAAAGAAAAAGGGAGAAAGATTAAAAAGAAGAAAGACGCCGAAAAAAAGGAGACGGACGTAGAAATGGAAGATGACGAAGAGATAAGCTCAGTTTCCCATAAATTCCTTCCCTTCTAAGTCCTAGCCAAACTAAAATCCTTACACCTCTTAGATTCCAATCGACGATCTCTTGCTTAGGTGAAATGATTAAAAAATACCTCGACAGGTAAATTGACTTAAAATTGCTTGTGTTAACTTGAGTGATATAAATAAAAAAATCCCAAGTTAGAATTATTGAGTGCAAGAGCGAACCTAGTGAGAGTTGTCGAAATGGACCAGTCTATGAACTTAGGACTATAGTTTGACGACATGACTTGACTGCATTTTCCTCTTTCAAATGTCTCGTAAAATTTTAGGTGTGGCGATTGATCGAACAAAATAATCTGACCCGTACTATAATAATAGTAAAATACGAAAAACAAAATACGAAAAAAAAATAAAAATAAAAAAATATACATAATAATAATAAATATAGGTAAATAATATGAAAAAAATTAAATATAATTAAAAATATATATAATTCACACATTTTGACATGAAATGTTATGTTTCATATGCGTTGAATTGAATAAATGCGAATTTCTTTAATATATCGCACATTCTAAATGCACTATTAGATTGCATTGGTACTGAATTATTTAAATGCGATAAATTTTTCATCGCTCTTACCCTCACACAACATTTTAATTACATGTTTTCGGGGACCATGTATACGTGCTTACTTAGTAAATTTGTGTGTTATATGCTTCGTGACTTGAATTGACCTCATATGCTTGCATATTTAGTCAGTTCATGCGCATTATTCGAGGGGGAGCAAATATAACAATCGTGCATTAGCTCCAAAAATACTTAACGTTTTTCTCTAAGCGTTTCAGATTTCTTCAAATAAAATTAAGGAGCAAGACGTCGACGCTACAAGGAAAGGAGCTAGTCACAGACCAAATATTTCATGCCTAAAATATTTTTTGATTAACTCTATTATTTCTAACATCTTCTTTCTAACGGGACAAGATGTTACTACACGGAAAATACAGGGAGTTAATTACATTTATTTTAATTCTAACGGGAGCCTTACAATGTGATTTTATTTGACATAGGGGTCAATCTAAAAATTTTTAGAAGTACTTACGATCGAGAAACTGGACAGAAGAACTTAATTCACGATCATAAATTTCTTGATCGTAAACAGTGTTGGAGACGATTTTTGATTGGCCGCGATAATTTGCGATCCAAAATTTTGAATTGAGAAGCAATTTTCGATCAAAATTTGTCGAGCGCAAGTAGTAATGGCCTGATCCATTTAATCGCAAAACGTCCATCGCAAACCCAACATTGATTTACAGTGAGTTATTAAAAGTTCACTTTTTGTCAGTCGAAAAACTTTTTGTCACGCAACCCGAATCGCAAAAAATTTCTCTCGCGAAAAACTTTCACACGTTTAAATTTCTCAAATATCTTTCGATTTCAACATCAAACTGTCTGCTTAAGGTAGAAATGAGATTCTTTTAACATTTGCGTGTGATTTACATTCGTTAGCATCTGCATTTTGAAGTTTTGCGCATGTTTAGGCTTAGATTTTCGACTGTTCTTCAAAACTGAGAAAAACCGCAACTATTTTATAGTGTTTGAGGCTTGATTTTGAGTTTTTATCTGAGTTTTTATGCCTGCACTTAAGATAGTTTCGATATTCTCTATGAATCTGGTAGAATGAATCATCGCAAAATCTGAATCTTCGACTGAAATTTATGTCTGGATGAAACTGGGCTTTTGAATGTTTGAAGCCATCGAAGAACTTTGTCGATCGCAAACAGTCTTAATTGAATTCCGATTTAATTGAGATACTGTTTGTATTGAATTAGTTTTAGATCGATAAAATTCTGATTTAGTGGCTAAGAAAAGAAGATTTTGACCGAAAATTATTTACCATCGAGAAATCTAGTTAGGATTTTTTGTGAGCGAAAAACTTAAGCACTGAATAGACAATTTAGATGCAAATTTTATCGAGCGAAAAGCTTACTATCGCAAATAGAATTTTCGATTTAATTCAATTTGATCGCAAAAATTTAGCAGCGAAAAATTATTTTTTTTACGCTTAATTTTTCGATCGTAAAATTCGCCGCATAGGACTTAATTGATTGAAAAATTTTCTCGACGATTGACTTAGTCTTTCGTTGACTAATTTCTCGATAGAAATATATCGCAGCGAAAAATTTTACTTACAATCGAAAATCACACACCGCTCGACAAATTTCAAATAGAAAAATTTTATTCAATTGAAGAAAATTCCTCGACAGTAAATTTACCTGAGAAATAATTTTCTCGATCGTAAATTTACGCGGAATTTTTCTCGATCGTAAAATTGATCGACTACAGTCTCGATTTCAACTTCAACACTTAGAAAATTTTTCTCGAAGTCTTTTACACTGTAGCCAACATTAGCGAATAAAATTTTCTCGATCGAAAAATTATACGGAGACATTACAATTGAAATCAATGCATAGAAATCAATTTGAAAACCAATTTATCGAGCGAAAAAATTCTCGGCATGAACAGTGACCTTACCCGCGATTAAACACTTAGAAAATTTTCGAACTATTTTTCACGCGTTAAGTGTTTAATTCAAAATTACGATCATGCCATTACATTTTTTTAAAATCAAGTATCCTATGTGCAAATCATAACAATTTCAATTCAAAATTCATCAAAACATGTCATGACTTGATACAATATTATAGTTTGATGATATTAAATTCATTTTTCGACTATAATCAAAAATTATGAACTAATGAACTTTAATATCTCTTTATTCCTTTTCAGATGGATTGCTATCCTCGATACAATCTATATCTGAAGGTCCAGGATACAAACTTCCAGCTCGGTCTGAGCACCTTCCGGTGCCCGGACGAGATTATTGTCTCTATCCTGAGATGCCACCCCATTTGGCACGCGCTGACGGTCACCGCCTCAGTGCCGATGGTCTATCTCCAGCAATTCTGGGGATGTATACAAGGAGCTGTAGCGAATGGGCATTCTCCTTCACAACGAGAATCGGGACGCGGCATATTCATATGAGCAAAAGCCAGTTCGGGATGATACTGGACTTGCCACAAAGCGACAACTACGACCCGCTCCCGTCGGACGCAGAGATGGTCCACGACTTCATGCAAATGGGATATCAACCGCAGCTCATCAAGTTAGCTCAGGTCCAGCGCAGCGGTATCCCTCACCCCTGGAAGACACTGTGCGGGATCGTGAACAAGTGTCTATCACCCAAGCATGCCGGCTTCGACAAGGGCAACGGCAATATACTACGGATCTTTCACGGTCTTGCTTTCCTCCCGAAATTACGATTTCGCGCAGCTGATCTGGAATGATCTGGCTGAACAGATACGGCTAAAGGAGAATCGACGATCGAAGAACGTGCTCTATGCTCGATGGTTCAACGTGATCATCAGGGAGTTCATGGAGTTACATGCGGAGAACATTCCCCAGCTGCCTCCCGGAGGAAACTATCAGCCGCCAAGGCTAAAGTTCTTCCACAATCCACGGCTCACGGACCTGGACCAACCGTCTATGCGATTCCGTTCAACCTACTCAGGCTCGCCGACCCCGCGGGAGCTGAGTATCAGAGATTCTGCCGGGAACACAATCTAACGGAGCAAATGCTCAGGGGGCCCCCGGCAGTTCACCATGTGAGCCCGCCCCAACCGGAACACCCATCATGCCCTGACGACGTGATGATTGATGTTGTCGCTCAGGAGCTTCAACAGGAGTCTCCTTTGGTCGAAGAGCCAATGCCCGATGTAGAAGATACCCTAATCGACGTCGTGGCTACCGAGATGGCGCTCGAGGCTCCTGCACATGAATACCAAGTGGAAGTGCACGTTCATGTTGGCGTGCTCGAAGAAACCATTGAGGAGGTTCTTCAAACAGTAGCACAGCCCGAAGTCGAAGTTGGGCAAAGCTCTCTTCCACTGGTGATGGATCAGGCACTGGAGAACGTTGATAGAGACCTTACTCCTCACACCGCCACCGCGTGACACAGAGTCTGACGAGGAAGTAAGTCTGATCAGGAGGACTCCCAGAAGACTTAGCATTCAGTTGGAGTCGCTCTTCCCAGCCGTCACCACCGCACCAGATACTAAACTGACCACATCTACAAGTGTTACTGGCACTTCATCGCTCATTCTTGAGCCGCAACCAACTCTAGTGGTGTCTGGCTCGCAGGCGCAACCTGAGCCTGCCTTAACACCCATAGAGGCGAATCCTCTGGTTCGACTCGAGGATTGGGTGGAAGTCTCATACAGTCACAACCTCAAGTGACTGTGAGCCAACCCGGAGAGTCGGTGTCTACTCAAGGGTTGATAACAGGCGACATCAGTCGTCCTGGTCCATCCATGGAGGCGTCCGCACCCTTTGTGACGAACGAGCAGTTCCAGGCCACTCTCTCTGCCGCTGTACAATCCATGGAAGACAAGATCACGGAGAGAGTACTACAAGCCATCGAAACATCTCGAAGAGATACCGGGAAAGCTCCTGTCTCGGAAGGGCCTTCGTCACAAACCAACCTCACACCTCCACAGCCCACACCCACCGACCCTTTAGCCACTTCCTCCATCCTCATCAACCCATACACTATACCCATCACCGAGCTCCAGGACATACTCCTCGCCCGCTTGATAGGCCTTTCCATCCGATCGCCGCAAGAAGAAACCCTCTATCGGCGATTGGTGGATCACCCTGAGCCACCGACGAACACTTGCCGAGGCCAAAGCTCCCACTCACGGCACAGACATGACGATCCTGACGATCAGGACCATCATGAGGGAGAGAAGAGGCCGAATCCACAAGTGCCCAAGGACAAGGCTCGGGCGCTACGCAGACAAGCGCTGGAGCTGGTGAAACCCAAACCCAAACCCAAACACAAACCACCCACACCACGCACCGCACAGCCACTCTACCAGATATCGACCCACCTACCTCTACCCTTCGGACGCCTCCGCCCACACCACCGATCTACTCAAGCCCCTTGCTTCCGGAAGAAGAAGCAAGTGCAGCAACGCTTGTGGCCCTAGCTGCTACCCAAGCTACTCCCTAAGTCGCTCCAGACCAACCGGGATGACCGTGGATGACCCATTCCATGCCCGAGGAACATCAAAGACGACGGCTTTAGGACGTCCGACACTTCTTACAACAAGCATCCGTGGACCTCGTTATCATAGAAGACGAGGAACTTCTGGAAGGTGAAGACTACCAAAGAGACATCCCAAGGCTACCAGAGTTGATCGTACAACGAGCGGTGTCCCCCACTAGAGAGATGCCAGGGACCGTTCGGATCGACACGCCATGGGAAAACATTAGAATAGAGATACCCTTCCTTGAAGAAGTCAGGGAAAATATTTTGAGCTCACCGGATAGAGTCAAGAAGCCGGATGAGTTCGAGATGAGAGGGATCTCTCACTGGGATCAGCAGAAGAGGATGACTTATCTATGGATGCTGACCCAACTAGGATAGGACGTAAGGCTGGGGATCCCGGAACGACTGAAGAGTCGTTTCAAGGAACTCTCCCCGATATGCCAACTCCTCAGTGTCTACTGTGCAAAAGGAGGACTTCTAACACTCATTACGTCATAGAGCGAGTGGACAGAACCCGAGAGGAACTGAGCGAGAGCGATTTTCGTACCTCCCTGCCGATGAAGTATACCGCCTTTATCAGCTGTATGTGGAGAAGTACAAAGGTCCTCAAGGCTTCATCAAGAAAGAAGGCCTCGAAGGGCTCTACCGGTTCATGATGCGACAAGTAAAATACTTCGCCGCGCACGACCTTCAGATCGCTCTGGAGAGCAATATGAAGAAGGTCAACATGGCCGAACCACTCAACAAAGGACCTGAGATCGAAGGGCTTCCAAGCAATCACGTGCATATCAGCTCAGTCATCGGCATCACCTACAACAATCCAATGCCAAGAAGACTAGGATGATGCTGAAGACAGAGATTCATAAGTTTTGCGACGGAATGCTCAAGGTCGTCAGGAGGAACATCGAGCAGAGGTTGGAAAAATCAACCGAGACACTATGCTGAGGATCCACCGGTTCGTGAGAGAACAACCGCTCCTAATGGAATTGCTGGATGACATCGAGGAGCGCCTGAAGCTCAGGGAAATCGTTAGAGATTATGAGCATGCGCTGGGCTTGCGCAGATCGTACTACGCCCAACAAGGACGAACAGCGCGGAGACGCAATCAAGCACAAAGGTGGAGAATGTAGAATACCACTTGTAATTGTGCTTGATTTTATTAGTCGTTCTTGTATTTTGGGGCGTTTTCTATAGTAGTCCTTAAATTAGGACTAGTTTGATATTTATACCAAGCTTGTTTGGTATAAATACATGTAAAGAAATTGGGCTGAATAGAGAAAGTTTGAAAATTGATCCGAAAGGCTTGCAATTCAATTTCTAGAGAGAGAAACAACAGCAACTTTCTCACTCTACTCGAATTCTCTCTCTCGTTCTTCAATAGAATTTTTTGATCGAAGCTTATTGATTATCATAATCGTCGAATTACTTTGATTTCTTGCCTAGGATCTTAGAGTTGTTAATCATAGGACCTAACATAATGATACAGTCGTGCACTTATCATCCCATTGCGTGGATTCGTGTGGTGTTTTGAAGGTTTTGCATGTAGATTTTTGTGAAAAATGCGATTTGTATTCATTTTATTTGATCTATGGACGATCTGTATTATGCGTTTTTTTATTCATTTAAATTTATTATGTGGTGCTTGGAATTTCATAGATCGAAAAATCAAGGGTCATCTCGGTTGTTGGATTTAACGACCTTTCAGATGATTTCTAGTTCGTGGGTTTTGCTATACGTTTCGTATTATCATTATATTGATAAAATGTCGTTTAATAGGTAGCATGTATTGTTTAATGATACATGCGTTTATTTAACAACAATGATATAATTGTGTCGTTTTGTTTTGTTGAAGTTGATATAATTCCATTAAATGAACGTTCGAAGGATTTTGTTGTTTAGGTGTTAATTTACTATAATTGCATTAAACGTATTAATGAATGAGCGACTGCAATCCATTGCGTCATAAAAATTTCACTATTGAAAGTTTCTGCACGACTTTATCCATGCGACTGAATGAGGTCGTTGTCTCTTAAATAGGGGCTCAACATGCTCGATCTTAAACGTGTTAATGAGTGAGATCGTTGTTTCTTAAATAGGGTGTCATACATACTCGAAACGACCTTTCAGAGGATTTTGTAGTTCAGATGTTGTGCTATACATTTCGTATTATCACTAGATTGATAAAAGGTCGTTTAATAGGTATGACGGGTTGTTTAATGATGCGTCTGTTTATTTAACAACAATGCTACGATCGCATCGTATTGTTTTGTTAAAGTTACTATGATTTCATTAAGTGAACCCTCTGAAGGATTTTTTGTAGTTCAGAGGTTAACTTACTGAGTCTCATACATACTGGACTTTAAACATGTTAATGAATGACCAGCTGCGGTATGCTAGGGCGTAAACTTACGCTATTGACAATAATATTTCCACATCTGAAAACATGCGACTGAATGACCGTCTAATGACGGTCTGTTTTATACCAGTTCCAACTACATTGTCTGGATATTATCCTATCGTAGTTGAAAGATTTGGCTTTTCATTGTCATCATTATAGGGATTAGGGCTTGGAAATTGATGAGAATACAGTATTGTTGAAAATGTTTTTGTAGTTCAAAGATTTTGTTTGTCCTTCTGGCAAGAAATCGCTTCATATTATTCTTATATATATTGTAGTCCAAGGTTTTGTTTGTCCTTCTAACAATAAATCATGTCATATTATGATAATGTTGTTTTAATAACGTTATTATAATTGCATTAAATGTATTAATGAATGAGCCCCAGTAATACACTTCGCCATTTAAAATTACATTATTGACATATACGTGCCCGCTGAAAAACAGTTGACTGAATGAGGTCGTTTATGGAGTCGTATTAAGACGTTTATGAAAAATGTTTGGCTACTGAAAACAGGCGACTAAATGAGATCGTTGACGGAATTTGTACGTTGGTGTGTTTCTTAATTAGTGTCTTATACATAATCGATGTTTCTGAATATCAT
Source organism: Craterostigma plantagineum (assembly GCA_027422505.1). Taxonomy (NCBI): domain Eukaryota; kingdom Viridiplantae; phylum Streptophyta; class Magnoliopsida; order Lamiales; family Linderniaceae; genus Craterostigma; species Craterostigma plantagineum. Next base: position 39,485 of record JAPQWV010002328.1, on the reverse strand, counting down.
CATTAATGATACGCGGGTTAATGGAACAAGAACGTTTTTTGTTTTTTTTAATTATGACAACAAGGGCATTCGTATTCCTATTATATTGATTTAGTGAAGTTAATATAATTGCATTACCATATTAACATACCTTGGAGATAGACAAGTTTCGAAATCGATGAGAGTACAATGCTGTTGAATCGTATTGTAGTGGGATATTTATAGCCAAGGTTTGGAATCGGATAAGAATATACTACTGCTGAATTTCATAGGCTTGTCTGTATATTATCTTATTGTGTTTCAAAGTTTGGATTTTAATTATGACAACAAATCGTTTCGTATTCTAATTAAATTAATTTACTAGAATGCTATGATAACATTAACCGTATTTAGCATAATATGGCGATTGACATGGCTGGGAATAGATGAGAATACAATATCGTTGAAAATCTTATTGTAGTTCAATGCTTTTAATGCTGAACATCAGTGATTTCGCATTAGCATTAGATTACTATAATTTCATTATCCGTATTAGGATGACATAGCTATAGCCAATGTTGGGACCCCGATTAGAATACACTACTGCTGAAGTTGATATGGTTATCATTGTTAATTGATGCCGTCTCAATAGTTTGTAATACACTACGGCATTTAAATTTGCGGTATTGACAATTATTTAGGGGATTGAAAAAAGTCTACTGAATAATGTACTGTTTTTTGAAATATGATATGTATAAAACGGTGTAGAAATAACTTTTCCTTTATTCATGACAAATACATGTTCTATACCCGTTTGAAATACATTCGCTTAATCTTCTCTTATTGCAGTCGAAAGGTCTTTCTATTAATCCTATGACAATAAATCACTTCATATTATTCTTATATATATAGCGAATCCTTCGTCCAATTCTTAATATTAAGAAACAGTATTAGCTGTGTAGTTTTTAAATCATCATGGTTCTACCGAATAATTATTCCCTACTTAACTCTTTAACCCCGAAGATGGGAAACACTACAATAATTGTTCGGCTGTTGTGGTCCTGGAGAGCTACTAATTTTAGAAGAAATGGCGAACTGATGTTAGTTGGCTTAATGTTACTAGATGAAGAGGTATTAAATTTTTACTTTATATGCAATTTCACCCCCCCCCCCCCCCAACCCCACCCACCTAGTCTAACTTTTCTTGTTTTGTTATAGGATACTCTCATGCAAGCTACAATTAATAGTGCGCTGGTGGAAAATTTTGAGCGGCTACTTGAAGAGGGCTGTCAGTTTTCGATATCAAACTTCGATATTGTCAATTCTCCAGAAAGATATCGTACAACAGATCATAGATATATGATACGTTACAATAGACGTACGACTATGGCTCGGGGTGTTGCTCATGATCTATGATAAAACAGAAAAATTTCAGTTTCGTTCCTCTAAGTATTTGGAGACAAATGCCAGTCTGCAGATTTATTTACCAGGTTTGCTCCCCTATTTCTATAGAATGGCTATGTATTCCTTTTGCGTGGACGTGGAGTTATATTGGTTCATCAAAGAATTTTAACCCCCCCCCCCACCCCACATTAGATATCGTTGCACTGGTTTCATCCATTGTTGAGCCGGATGACAATGGTAATGGGAATTCGTCGCGGACTATGGTCAATATAATTCTGGAAGGGTATGTTTTTTTTGTCAACAATCTTATTATTCTCATTCTTAGTCTTCATTTTGTCAATTGCCGATAAGGAAATGTTTTTATTTGTAGCGGCTACCGTGAAACCGTTACTGCTTGGGATGAGAAGTCGCGCGAGTTTTATAAGAGGCTGAAAGGAATTGTTGGGGGCGATACTGTGATTATTGTGACGAATATCAATCCACGGATTTTTCAAGGTGTTTTGTATGTCGAAGTACTGTTTTCTGCTCAACAAATATTTGTAGTCGTATTATTTAATCAGGTGGTTTATATCTGAATACACCTCTTCAGGTGCTCTTTACATTAATGGAGATGGCTCGTCGGTTTTGGAGTTCCACAGATGGTAAGAATTCCTTTGTTGATGTGTACAGTTCCATCTGTTCTGTAATTTCGTATTGTTTATTATTGATTTAACAGTTTCTGCTGATTTTTTATAGGATGAATCTAGAAAACGATTCCACATCTACGCCATTAGTTACCAGTGTCAGACCAGTAACAGAGAGCAATATGTCGGATATATACGCTATGCTACGTTCGGACCCTGAATAGGTTTGTTCATATATTTATACGATAGCATGCTGCGTTGTTTCATTGCACTAACGTTCTTTGTTCATTAGGAGCGTGATTTTTCATGCGAAGCAAGGATAACTGATATAATTAGCCGAAGTGGTTGGAGTTATATTTCTTGCTCCACATGTTCATCCAAGTTGAGAAAGTCTGAGGAACCGCTAATTTGCAACAAATGTGACAATTTGAATGCTTTGGGGTTTGGCAGTATTGTTCGCTGTGATATATTAACAACTATCGCCCGGTGAAGTAATTCATTCGTATTTATTTACTACATTTTCCTTTGCATAGTTCCGTATCGAGGTGGCTGTCGATGATGGCTCCGAATCGGGTACTTTTCTTATATTTGACGGGCCAGCTAAGAAATATATGAATACAACGGTGGAAGACCTGAGGAACACTATGGTGAGTACCTATTTTGACCTATATGTTGATAATAGAATTGTCGTCACGTATTTTTCAATTGTCACAGAAGACTGTAATTGAATACGACGGTATTGGAGTTGAAGAGCTTCCTGATTGTGTTCGTTCTGTTGAAGTCTTTTAACTTTTTTGTGAGGATCAAGCCGTTTGATTTTAAAAGTTTATGTAAAAGCTTGACGGTTACCTGTATGTCGGAAATTCTTGATTAAGGACGTGTCCGATCAGCAAAAGTCAGCCGAGGTAAAAGCCAGAGATAGTCTGCGAATGTTTTGATGGTGGTTGATTGTGTTTCATTTTCTAAATGCAGGGATCGATTGGTGCTATTCAGGTTTCGCATACCCTGTCGGATAGGGTATCAAGGGTTGAACGCGTTATTTCAGATGAATTGCAGGATTGTACAGAAAAACCAAAGGCGCCTGTGGGAAAAAGCGTGATGAGAACTCGAGCTGCTGCAGAGGATCTCTGTGCAATAGAAAGCAATACAGATGATGAGGATGCTGTTTTAGCAACGTTTCAGAAGGGTAAACGCAAGAAATAAATAAGGAACCAATGGACCAACCCCATTAGTTTTTCTGACTGCTTTCTTATCTTAGCGTTGTTTGGAGCTTCTTTAGTATGTTGAGCTACCTATTTCACCGTCTACCTTGAAATTCTAAGTTCATTTATCGTTCAATATGATCTATATATACAACAATAATATTGCCAATAAGAAATTGATACAAACATTATATTACTTCCGTTGTATTATAGAAAGCTGTTATAATAATGTAAGTGTTGATGTTCTTCAAACTTGAAAACTGGAAACAAATGACTGGATATTGTATTTTATTACTATCAGACATACAATTATACCAACGTATGTTCATGATTACTTAATTGTGTTGTTAGGGGTCAAATATTTATTCAATTTCGACTATCTAACTATTCACAACTAAAGGTTCCCTTAAGATTAAGTCGTGACTTTTGTATTTATTTAAGTATTAATAATGGTTAGTGGTTGATACCAACATTATATTACTGAGAGTGTATTACGGAAAACTGTTACAAAAAATATAATTGTTGACATCCTTCAAAATTGAGGCCTGAAAGCGTAGTACTGAATATTGTATTTTATAATTGCTTAATTGCATAAGTTGCATTGCTTAATTGCGCTGTTAAAGGATCCTTTTAAAATTAGGCTATGCCTTTTGTATTTATTTAGTTATTGATAAAGGTTATTGCTTATATATTACCATTATTCAAAAATATAACTACGACTGACCTTTAAAATTCCATGTTTAAATATCTAACTACTTAATTACATATAAATTCTTTTATAATAATCCAATAAAATGCACAACAATTGAAAATAAAATGTGTCAGAGTCTTATGATTCTTTCCATAATACTATTCAATTACTTAAATACATAACAAGTCGTCTATGATAGCAATGAAATAGGACAGCTGTTTAGCTTCCAGTCCATTATATTACTGCCGTTGTATTATAGAAAGCTGTTATAAAAGTGTTTATGTTCTTCAAACTTGAAAACTGTAAACGAATGAGTTAATATTGTAAAATATTACTATGAAACATACAATTATACCAACGTTTGCTCATGAATCCACATATACTCCGAAGGTGAATGTGAGTAAAGTGCATAAGTTCTATTACTTAATTGTGTTGTTAAGGGTCAAATATTTATTCTAACTATTCACAATTAAAGGTTCCCTTTAAGATTAAGTCTTGACTTTTGTATTTATTTAAGTATTAATAATGGTTAGTGGTTGATACCAACATTATATTATTGAGAGTATATTATGGAAAACTGTTACAAAAAATGTAATTGTTGACATCCTTCAAAATTGAGGCCTGAAAGCGTAGTACTGAATATTGTATTTTATAATCGCTTAATTGCATAAGTTGCATTGCTTAATTGCGCCGTTAAAGGATCCTTTTAAAATTAGGCTATGTCTTGTATTTATTTAGTTATTGATAAAGGTTATTGCTTATATAGTACCATTATTCAAAGTGGAACTACGACTGACCTTTAAAATTCCCTTTTTAAATATTTAACTACTTAATTACATATAAATTCTTTTTTAATAATCCAATAAAATGCGCATTCAATGAGTAATTGTTTCGTGGGGGTTCTGAAGGGTCTTGTGGCGAATATGTGAAGGGGTATAGCTTTTGGACAGGTGCTATTCTGTGAATAGTTAAAATAATTGTGCCCTTTAATCAGCTCTTATATCCATTTCAGTCTGATTCGTCTGATATGTATCCTGCGATGCAGGTCGCGCCCCTTCACCTTGACGCACCTTATTAAATTCTATGTGACCGTTCAGCTTATCTCTGGGTATTTAATCTCGTGATATTTTGAAAGAACAAAATATACCTATTGTTTTTCAAAAACTCAATATGATGAATGATACGCAGTTTTTTACAGAGAAGTTTCGCAGATTTACAAAATTCAATATCTCAAATGATCGTCCGTATCGACAGAAAGATCGATGACTATGCGGAAAGCGCTGTTCAGAGGTTTGATGCATTGCAAACTAGATATGATGTCCATGCCACTATGCTGAAGGATATGGGAAGAACGATCGACCAACACTTTGAACAGATCAACTTGAAGTTGACGACGTTAGAGAACAGATTAGGTATTACTGTTTGACGACAATTTATGTAATCATTTATATGCCTTATTTTCATATTAAATATCTCGGCTCTGATGAATTTTTCGCACTAATATTCCTACACATGCAGATGATTTGCGCGGGCCAGCAAATAATGTTGTTCATGTGGAGGACGAGCAACGACTACGTCGCAAAATACAGCGCACTCTTTCAACTATGGCAAAAAAGGGAAGCATCCGATCATTTCGCCAACTTCAATACCAATTCCCCCTCAGATACTGTCACAGATAGTTCCTCTAACAGTGCAGATAATCGTATCAGTAGGATTCTTGCTATGTTTCCACATGTATCTGTGATCGTTGGGAACATGGGCCCGGATGTGTACGTAACTGGAACTTTGCATATCCAGCGTGGACAACAGTTTCTTGCAACGCTGATAAAAATGCTGCTTGGCTGCTTGACGAGGTATGTTATGCTATATTGACGAGTGATATTTGGGATCCTATAATTGAATAAAAATTGTATTTTTGTAGCATATTGATGAATGCTTGCGCGGGTTTATTGAACTCCAGAGGAAAACAGATATCGCACGCCCTTCCATTGCATTCATGAATACTGCCTTTCAATCAGGTATTTGCAGCAGAGTACAGATTGGAAGGTGAATACGACCTTTCTGTAATCAAGCCTTATGCTGACGGAACCGTACTCGAGTGGCCTGCAACGCCGTGGAATGCATCCGATATCATCGTTGTCCCAGTAAACATTAATCAATGTCACTGGTTCTTGCAATAGTAGACTACAGAGCAGGGAGTGTCACTGTACATGATTCAGACAAAACATGCGATATGGATATGAGATTTTTCAAGCATGCTTTTGGTAGGACATTGCATACCATGCAATTTCTACTTGACCATCTTCATTTGACCATGGGCGTACTGAGTTCACCATTACAAGAGATGAAAATTACCCCCGCCAAGCTACAGCGTAAAGCGTCATGTTTATTTCATACATGTGTATGCATGCAATTTACGTAGCATTTTTTGAAAATTGTTCGTTTCTTCTAATTTGCTGACAGGGGTGAATGCGGTGCACACGTCTTGCGGTCAGCGTTTGCCTTGATGTTTACGGACGATTCTGTCTACGGAATCACCAAAAAACAAATAGAAGATTTCAGAAAATATATCGCAGTTGCTCTTACCTGCAATAGATGGATATGAATGCTTAGTTTGCAGTTTAAATTTCTTGGTCGTGCTCTTCCTTGCTATATTAGTAAACATTTACTTTATGTTATTTGATGGTCTTCCTCTCGCCCGGAAAAATTAAACGTTGCACTATTAACATTCAATAGAATAATTTAATTTGCAGTACTGACCAGTATTTACACGTCATGTTGGATCGGAGGAGTTCTAGCTTCCCTATATGTACAACTCAAGTTTACACGACCGATTAATAATAGTCGATTATATATCACAAGTTTTCTAATGACATTGTCAAATCATATAGTCATACAATCATAATATATCGTATAGTTACATATTGAGTACGGATACAAGTATGTTAGTGATAAACTCTAATGCTAAAAAGCAACGTAAAGTCAGTTGTTAAATTCTACATGATGTATATAACGCATAATAACTTTCTAGCGAAACTCATTATAAGCTCGCATACTGATACTGAAATCTGCTAATTTATTAAACTTATAAACACCTCAGAAGTAAAGCTTTAAATGATCGGCCGACAATTAATTTATTTATTTCAGCATACTAGGTTATTTGAGAATGAGTGGCCCAATGTTTATCTTATTATTACTGAATTAAATTTCCATCCCGTTACTCTAAACCCTCCCTAGAAAAGAAAGGCAGTATCGAAAACGGTCAGAGTATATTGTTGTCGGAATTTTGGAAGCACATGCTGGTGTTGCGCAATTCAGAGATCAACAAGATTATTACTCTCTGTAGGATTGGATCTATTAACATTTGTCGTCGAATTGCCATGGGTAGCAAGATCTTTAAGTTAGTACTATGTTGTATTTATGGCTGTGAAACATGATATTTCCAAACCTCCAAAATTTCTGGGAGTGTGTTTTTGAAGGTATCGTGTGATATTGTTAAATGATATGTTGTTATTGTGCTAAGTATCAATTTGGGTTCTGAATGTATCATTTGATATTGTTAACTGATATGCTGTTATTGTTCGGAGTATCAATTTCCGGCCGTACATTGTTTTAATACAAGCAGTATTAGAAACACAGTTCCTAGAGGACTTGTAAAGCCAGAAAGAGTGGTGATATTTGCCACTTTAAAGAGTATGCACGCATCTAATGGAAATCTTGAATAGAGCAGAGATAGGTGAGATGGTTTCAAAAAGCCAATTTGGACATTTAATAGTGTCTGCAGAGAATTTTCAGTTATCATGACAGTTGTTGTGGTATATGATGCAGTGTCAAATCAAATATAATGACACGGATGAGCTGTGGATGGTTATTGAAGATAGACCCGTACGGTTTTCATCGGTGGAATACTCGCTGCTGACAGGCCTCAAATTTGGCCCTGAGGATCCAATAGATGTTAATACAGCCTTTATTACAAGACATTTCGGAAACAAAAAAATTATGCTGCGAGACATAAAGAACCGACTGAATACGATGAGAAGCCCTTCAGATAGTACCGTTGATGTTGAGAATCTAAAGTTGGCGAGTTTGATGTTTGTCGCCGAGTCATTCAATTACGAAGTAATAGAGATACTGCTTATGTCGATCTTACAATAATGTATTTGGTGGAAGATTTTGAGAAATTCAATGCTTACCAATGGGAACCCTAGCATTCAGTGAAGCCCTAACGTCACTTAAGAGGAATCTCTCCCACTACACTGATGAATCGACCGTTGAGCAAGTGAACAAAAATCCAAACTTAAGTTTAGGAGGTTTTGTACATCCATTTCAAGTAATAGTACTGTGTTTTTTATTTCAGTTACTGATATCTTTTCTTTCATATTGACTTTGAAATAAATTGTTCATCCTTATTTAGATATTTGGTTATGAATGTATCACTGGAATTACGAAATCGTTTGGAAGAGACTTGAGGGAGTGGCACCTGGCATTCCACGAATGTGTCGGTGGAAGACAAAAGATTGGAGTACTAAGTACTCGACGAGGTTGGAGCAGGTCACAGAAGCTGTTTCTTCTGAAGGTGTTGGCAGATGTATTTTGCAGCCAACTACTGAAGAATCGACTTCATTCTTTATTAGATCAAGTCACTCCGCACTCCAGAACCGCACTCCATTACTGCAGAAGATCAATTTTGTGTTGGAGAAAGGAGTTACGGTTGTTTGTCCTCCAGTAGCAGGAAACGTTTCAGCTAAGAATGCAAGAAGTGTAGATGCAACAGAAATCGAGGAAGAGTATGACGCAGAAGAGGACAATGAACGTAACAGTTCGAAATCACCGGGTAGGAAGATTCAGCCAATGGTGACTCTATAAGAGAAGATGTTGTTGTTTAGGGTAGGAAATTGTCTGGTAAGAAATCAGGAAAAAGGAAAGAACAAAGTGATTGGTCAGAAGTCCACACAGAAAAACTTACATGACAGACAAAACGTCTGAGTGAAATTGATCCGTCAAGTGGGTTAGTCGATTCTGTGAAAAAAGCAAAGTTATCAAATAAGAAGCACGGTGTCACGGTTAATGCAGAGAGCGAAAGAGATGATGAGATGGAGAATGAGGATGTTCAGCCGGGAACACAACGTGCCAGAGGCAGTCAGCACATGCCTGATGAAGACGTTCCACAGGCGGAAGGAATTTCGGGTTTGTTAGATTTATTCTGATTTAATTATATGTTTTTATATGTCTCTAAGTATGATTACTAACATTATGTACTCGGTTTGATAATTTTCCTGGTCTAAACGCTTAACTTTTACGTGCCGTTGTGCAGAAAATTCAGGCGCTGGAACGCAAATGCAACTTCAGTCAGGGGAAGTATCTACTGTGAAAATGTCATTTCAAGAAGCATTGGAGGGAATTCGACGAAGATTGGTTGGTGTTGAAAAGAACGAAGGAACAGTTTTGGATATTAATTTCATAACTGACAGGATGACGTCTATGGAAGAGGGTTGAAGTTGTTAGGCGAGAAGGTAGTACAGCTCAAGGCGCAGGTTGATGTATTATCAGACCCTCAGTGCACAGGTGGTATTTATTTTTTATTCTCGATATTCATATTTTGAACTAGCATTGGTTACAAATAAATCTACCATCTGTTCACAAGTTACTTTCGCAAGACCAGACGCTGACATCGGTGTCATTACCAAAAACGTAAATAAGATTGTGCACAATATAACGTCATGTGCAGTTGAGGGGAATCAGCAGCTTCCAGCTTCTAGAAGGCTTAAGCTTGCAGAGGATGCCTTCCTACATAACAATTCTGCTGTTTCAAGACAAGCTTATACCATCGTAAGCTTGACGAGCATATTCTGTATAAGCTAACATTGTGGCCAATGGCAGAACAAGAGATTAAAACTATGCAGCAGTGCCGTTAGAGTGGCCTTTCTGGAAATCCTTTGTCGCCAACTTTCTTCCGGACCCTAATGACAGCAAGCCAACCACTACAAAATGATGTAAGTGTGTAATTGAATATAAGATTGAGATTTAAAAATCGGAGCAGTTACGAGGCGTGCCAAAGAGTTGTCGGATGAGGTTTACTCCGCGTGCGGATGTGTGGTACGACATACGCACGAGCTCCCATGTGCATGCGAGCTTCAGCAATGTGTCGATAACAACTACCCAGTTGCTGCAGACTGCTTGCACGACTTCTGGAGGACACTTACGATAGGCGAGGGAGTAACTCCCGATATTTCTGATCGAGATTACATATACGACCTCGTGCGTGAGGTAGAAGGCCGCGATCCCGCCGTTATGCGTGGCTTCCATCGAGTCGTACATGAACATCTCTATCCCGACGCCCTTGAGTGGAATGAGCCTATTGTTAAGACGTTTGTAAAAGGTCAGCCGAAGAAAACGAACTCGACGAAGCGGGATCGAAGTGCTTGAGAGTACGCAATTCCAAGGGTGGACGCAGCGGAGGGCCGCAGCAGTACCAGTCGTAGCAACCAGGGTCGTACGTCATCTTCGTCTACCGAAGCGGCCTCGTGGATCTACTATGGAGACAGGTACTACTATCTTTTACTCGTATCTTTATTCAAACGCGGGTGCACATCTAATCCTGCAAAATGCGTTCTACATGTGAATTATACCTCTACCATACCCGCTTGCAATACCACGTAACAACAGTCATCCATCCGTATATAGTTAGCTATAAGAATGTGGTGGCTGACGGCAACTGTGGATTTTTGCGTTATCGCCTCCCATGTTTACAATGACTAGGACGAATGGATCACCATAAGGAATAACGTCGCTAACGAACTCGAGGCCCATTGGGATCGTTACTCGGCATTGTACTATGGTGATTCATTGGAAATGCAGTTGAATCGTATACGTTGGGAAGAGGGGTCTTGTGGATCAAACCACTGGATGTCGACACCGTGTGATCTGTGGGCTGTGGCGACACTTTGGAACGCTGTAATTGTCCTCTACGGGTACGGCAATGGATCGACCATCAACATGCATGCGAACATGATATTGCCACTGCGAATCGGTCGGACTGCTAATGGACCAACCCGTACGATCGTTATGGCGCACCTTAACGATATCGTGATATCTAACCCAACCCACGAAAAGCATCCTCAGGTGCTGCGACGCTGGATCGGGACCGTAAGGCAGCCAAGCAACCTGACAACAGTTCACAATTTTTAAATAATTATCAACATAGAATATAAATTGTTAAGATACCTCGCTTGCAGTCATGACGTCTATCTGACGGAGGATCTCAACCAAATGGTGGACCGTCCTCTCGTACTGAGATACAGACCACATGCGTGATCGTGCCTGGCCAGGCTCCACATGGTGGGTGGAGACGGTGTGGGCGAAGCATGGGAAGTACTCGTAGATCCACGCCTGTAGTAACGAGAGGTACCCAGCTACACCCTCGCATCCGCCCTGCTTGTGAGGCCAAGCTGGCGATAAAGGTACGCAAGTGCGGCCGATCCCCACGAGTATTGCCCGGCAGAGGCCAACGAGTGGTAGAACTCGTGCATGATGTCGGGCTTCACGGGGGTCCCGCTATTGTCGACGAACAGCATGGACCCCAGGAGAATCCACAACCAAGCTATGGCCTGGAACCCCGCCGGCCGACCCCGCATCCTCTGCGTCACGTCTTTCGATGCAACCCCCCGCCTCTCCAAGAACCCCTCAGCACATCCGCAGAGATGCCCATAATCTCCCTCGCCGCGATTTGCCCATCGGGATGTCTGGGTGCCCGATGACGTCGCTCCTTCGATCGGGATACCCAGGATCTGCTCGACGTCGTGGAGTATGATCGTCATCTCCCCGAATGGCATATGGAAGGTGTTGGTGTCGGGCTGCCAGCGCTCAACAAAATTGCACAGTAGAGGCTGGTCCAAGTGACCCACCATGGCATCTGTGAGGTGCCCAAGCCCCGTGCCATCGATCTGGCGCTGCGTCTCCGGCGGGAATTGGGAGTACTGATCGACATATGGTGTGTGAATGAAAAGTGCGACAAGTAATAATTAAAACGAATACCTAATTACTGTCACCGACGTGCGATAGGCAGTGGACCTATCGTGTGTAGTGCCGTAAAGTGAGTAGACGAGTATCGAACACGAGGAATAAATCAAGTACTAGTAATGACCTATCGACTCGATATTTAGCCTAAATAAAATACGCAGAGGGTGTTACGAATTATCCTAACAGATTGTTTCCTAAATCAACGAGAAACTAAGGGAATACACCTAAAACTGGTAAAGGAGCTTTCAGATAATAAAGATGTGCTCGGGATTCGACTCCCGCTAGGTATATCGCCTAAGACAGTAAATTATCGTTCCTACGTGATTCTGACTAGATCGCAGTAATTTCCTACCCGCTAACGAATTTGCTGTCGCCCTAAACGCTCGCGGGGATCTAAAGTGCAGTAATTACTAAAGCGAGGATCGAGTATTTGCTTTCGCCCTATACTCGAATCCTATCTTCTACGAACGGCCTAATCGTTGTTTAGCTGTCGCCCTAAACGATTTTCCACACGATCACTTTAACACATAGACATATTAAAGCGACGAAACAATTTCATAGATAGATAAATAGTCATAAACACGAGTCACGATAACATATGTCTTAATTGCAAAATAACCTAGCGTTCATCTAATCCCAAACACACAGGGAATTTAGCTACTCATAATAGACGAGAAACAACGAAAGAATTAGAGAACAGAGAAGGAAGACTCATGATCTTGAATACTGGCGAATTATCGGCACTAGCGTGGTGAATCTTCGTTCTTTGATCAATTGGGCGTGATTGTGTCGTTGCTCCGTCTCTTGCGCTCCGGGACGTGATTCTGCGTTCTTTTGGCTCTTCTTTCGTCTCTGGAGAGTTTAGGGTTGATATCTGGTAAATTGTCCCCTTTTCTGGATCGAATCGGGCTTTTATAGTGAAATTCGACACGGTCACGGCCTGGGACAAGATAGGTCACGGCCGTGACGCTCTCGGGGCAAAAATGAGCTCACTGCCGTTCGTCACGGCCTGGTGCAGTAGTGTCACGGCCGTGACCCCCTCAACAGCTTTGCGGCAGTTTCGTATTTCTCTCGGATGGAGGGTAAACGATGTCCGATTGACCTGAAATTTTAAATATAGATAGAAGACTCGCCAATCTTGATTCTGACCTAAGGAATTGTCAATCCGAGGTCTGGATTGAGAGATATGAATTTTCTAATGCTGCTGCTGCTATGGGTCACGACCTAGTGCAAGAAGTGTCACGGCCCGGACCATCTTCAGTCTAACTCTCTGCCAAGTGCCACGGCCAGGTGCACTATGTGTCACGGCCGTGACCTTCACCAGTTTTCATCGTTTTCGCGCGCCGTTTTGCCTCGTTTTCGCTCATTTTCGCCCGAAACTTGTCCTAAAGCCTTATAATACCAAAACAAGCAGAAATAGGGTTAATAAGTGCATAAAATGACTACGAAAACTCTATTATGAGCCAATTAAATACTATGATAAACGTACTACGATACGTTATCAAGTACCAATTCCTAAGCTTCCCAGGCACTAACGCCCTCTGCTCGCACTTCAGCAGGGGCCTCTCCTGTCCCAGATAACTAGGGATCACCTCGCCATTTTCTGGACCACCGCGCTGTGGCCCCTGCACCCTCCAGGAATCGTCATTTACGACCCTGGAGCGCTTGCTCCCTATTTCATTTTTTACGAATAACGCAAAATAAATTTAATTTCATTTACATATATTAAGACACGACATCGCATGTCAGTTTATAGAGGAGAAGGGAATTACTGAGGAGGCCGGTGGCACATCGTCATCGGATGACTGAAACGATGCTGCATCATCCGGCACGTCATCATCCGCATGTGGATCGTAATCCGCATATACGGACTGAGAAGCAGCCGCTCGCTGCCGCCTCTCCTCCTCCCGTTCTCTACGAACGGATGCGTCAACGCCACGCTTCCTCGTGTGACGCTCTCCAGATCCCTCCAACGGGGGGGATCTACTGCTCCCTCCAAGTAGGGACTTTCCACCCCTCATCTGCAATAAATATTTATTTTTATAAAAAGAAGCAGACTGAATAGTAATTTCGGCCGCCTAGAGAGGCAGCCGAAAGTGTTTCTCGACCGGCGTTGTCCCGGCATATTGGAAAAGTCGGCTGGAACAGAGCCGCCCGAACTCACATTTCGGTCGTATGGATTGTCGAACACGGGTACGGCCGAATTCGTGTTTCGGCCGTCATTTGGCCGACCGAATCACGTTTCGGTCGTGCCGAGTTTCGGCCCTAATTTTCGTTCGATCTGCCTTTTTTCAGCCTATTCAGACCCGTGTTCGACAATCCATCTACGTACGAATGATTTTACGAGAATTTGCTTACCAGTCGAGACAACGGACCATTTCCCTTTCCATGTCCCTGTCGCCATTGCGATTTGAGTATTCTTTTTTTGTCTGATTTGGATGTATGATTTGGAAAATGTTCTGTGGAAAATGACTGTAAATAGAAATATTTACTGTTTATTATAGTTTATTCTTTTTAAATTAATTTTAATAACATAATGGCAAAAACGTCTTTTTCTAGCCCTTTAGGGGGCGGTAAATAGTAACTCCCAAAAAAAAAGGAGAGGACCATTATTGCCAGCTGTCACTGTTTCCTTCAAATCATCCGAGAGTTATGTTCAAGGCTTTCGACAATGGGGATTTTGGTACTGAAGGTTCGATTTTGAGAAAGGTTTTGTCTTTTATATCTTAGGATCATTTATTCTCTGGGAATTTTGATAAAGTGGAACAATTCTTAACAGTTTTTAAAAAAGGGAACGGGGTTCAAAATGACCAAAATACCCTTACTAGAAAACTGGTTAAGAAGATTAATTATGAAAAAATTACGGTTTAAGAGATTTATTAACTGGACAACTAACCGAGAAAAGTCATTCGAGTGAAATATCAACTCGAATACGGTATTAGAATAACAACTTCACTGCATATGACTACTCGAATAAGATGCGTGACTCATTTAATAAATTAAACGATTTTCTGCTTTATTCGAATAAACTTAACGAATTTTCCTTTCGAGTTGCAAACTCGAATATAGTACTCGAATACCAAACTCGAATAAGATTATTTTATAAAAGGCGAAAGGTAAACTTAGAATAACATTCGAACCCTTAACTCTTATAAGCGTCCGGCGATTCGAAGTCTCTCCACTCGGAAAATCGAAAACGCAAACCAGACGATCATCAATGGCGAAAACTAAACGAAAGCGCCGTCTGTGCCTCAACCCGACCGTGTGGATGAGCAAATCGAAGACGGTCGAGTCACGGTGAGTTTTCGGTTTAATGGTTTTGGGGGTTTTGTCTTCGTATAGTTAAATCATTCGTTTCTCATGTTAAATCGGTCGATTTTAATGTTAAATCGTTGGGTAAACTGTCGTAATCGATCGGATTTTGTGTGTAATTCGTGATTTGAGATTATTCTAGTTTGAATTCGAGTAAATGCTGTTAGAATAATACTTATCTTATTCGAGTCCCATTTTACTCGAATAGTTTACTCGAATAACAGAGAATTTTGGTGATTTTTTTTCATTTTCAGATCTATTTTCCGACGAAGATGCCGGCGGAAAATTTCTACCATGCCACCCTTATAGTGAACGCAAAGTACATGTTAGTAGCAGAACGCATTCGTACTTTTCGAACGAAGATGAATTGGCGGAGATGGTCAACAGGACTCAGTTCGGGAATCTCATAAAGGTGGCCCGTAACCAGTACAACTCGAATATAATTTTGTGTTTTTGATGTGCCGACAAGTGGAGTATATGCTTGAGTCGCAGGAGTTTTGGATGGTCGTTCGTGGGCGACCATTACGATTTTCTTTGGTCGAGTATTGACTAATACGGGGCTCGATTGTGGCGCTGCCGATCCGGTGATACCGTCATCGAACGAGTTTACAACGAGGCATTGGCCTGGTATGATTATCCTATTCTTTTTTTATCATTTTGAATTTTTTACTTCGATTTCAAAACTAACGTTTGTTTTATCGCTCGTAGCAAGCCGTTATATATTTTCACGATTTGGATAGAAGAATGGATGAAATAATGAGTAATGCTGCCGCCGCCGGTGGAGGCTCGGGCGTGAATATCGAGAAATTGAAGATCGCGGCGCTTTATTTGGCAGTCGGGGTACTAGGGAGGTGCAGTGTGAAGAAGGACTTGATCGTTACGAGCGAGTGGCTCTCTCTAGTGGAGGATTTGATCGCTTCATCAACGCATATCCTTGGGGAAGGATAGCTTTCGAGGAGGTCGTTTATGGTCTAAACAAAGACCTGTTGGAGAAGCACATTGACATGACTTCGAAGGGAAAAATCACTACAACCTTCGATATTAGCGGCTTCGACCAACCGCTTCAGGTAAGTAATTGTTTCTTTATTTAAGACCTGTCGGGGCCAAATTCACTGTGAGAGAACCGGTGATAGACTGCCGATACCCCGAATATGCCATTGGAAGACCAGATTTTTCGCCAAGAGTTCTGCTCCGTCGTGGGAAGCGGTTGAGCGTGCATTCAATGCCGGGGACCTGGATGTAAGTATATATATATTTATTTATATATGGAATTTTAGAGTTGTACATCGCTAATTAGCTTGAGATGTGTTAACTTGTACAAATACACAGGATGTGCGGTGTTGGCTTACACCAACCGATGTTGAAGTCAATTCAAGGCACTTCCGCACTGTCGCCGGCTTTTATGGCAGCAGGGATGATGCCGTAGCCCAGAGGATAGTGGAGCATCTTCTAAATGGGCTGCCGGTCTACTGCTGCCAGCATCGGCTTGCTCCGTCTCCTCCTCGGCCTCTCCTCCTCCGAGGTCGTCTCCTCCTCCGAGGCCGTCTCCTCCGGGGTCTTCTCCTCCGAGGCCGTCTCCTCCTCCTTCCGGCTCAATAATCGCCCATTTCGATAGAAGAATGGACAGGCTGGAAGGCGATGTACGGGATATGCGGGCGGAGATTAGGGAGCTGCGCTCGATCGTGCTCCAAGGTATGTCTTACTTAATGTTTATTTTATAAGATTATATTGATATGACGTAAATCTAACATAATACTCTAATTTTGTAGCCCTTGAGAGCCTGACGCCGAGAATGGTGCGGGATATTACGAGGAGCTACGATCGGGACATGCCGCCTCCTTCGCCTCCTCATTCGCCGCCGATGTACGAGATGGATATAGATATGATGGAGGCCGCGGCCGTGGCTGCGGAGAGGGCGTGGCGGAAGCGGCGGCGGCGAAGAGGGCCGCGGCGGAGAGGGCGGCGGCAGAGAGGGCCGCTGCTGAAGCGGCGGCGGCGGAGAGGGCCGCGGTGGAGAGCGCCGCGGCGGAAGCGAAGGCGGCGGAGAGGGCGGCGGCGGAAGCGGCCGCGGCGGAGAGGGCGGCGGCGGAAGCGGCGGAGGCGGAGAAGGCGGCGGCGGAAGCGGCCGCAGCGGAGAGTGCGGCGGCGGAGAGGGCCGCGCGGAAGCGGCGGCGGCGGAGAGGGCCATGTCCGAGAAAGCCGACGCGGCGAAGAGGCGGCGGCGGCGGCGAAGAAAGCGGCGTGGCTGAGGCGCAGAGGGCCGCCGCGGCGAAGAAAGCGGCGGCCGAGGAGACGGAGAGGGCCGCGGTGGTTAGCAAAAACGACCACGGGCTGAACGTGTGAAGAAGAAGTCGAAGATGCTTTCGAGTCCGTATATGCCGACCCCCCGATTCGACCCCTCGCGCTACAATACAGCGCCGCGCCGACATAGAGCGGATCATTGGCGAGAAGGTGAAGAATTGGGATGCCGTCGAGGTGGAGGTGGCAAGAATGGGCGCAAAGGATGAACGGGCAGGAATGGTCCAAGCGTACGACAAGAATTCTTTGCCGATCTGTCCACTCCGAGAGTGTGGATCTCGGACGAGGTATGTGTCTTTTTTTGCTAAATATGTTCTAATTATTTCGTTTAATAACATTATTTGCTGTTATTGCAGCACGTCAACGAGGCATTCAACGGGTTTATGGCGATGCACGAAAAATGCGTGCATGAGGAGCGAATCGCGTACATGAACACGAATTTCGCACATGCAGTCAAGTTGGAGTTCGCCAAACCGCGACCGTTGGACGTATCCTCGTTCGAGCAATTCGCCACGGGAGAGATCAATACGATTTTCGGCAGCAAGCCGTCGCTTCACTGGAGCCAAGCGGATGTGGCCGTCATCCCATTGGCGTTTAGAAGCCATTGGGTGCTCCTCGTCGCTCGGTTCAAGGAGAGGAACATCCTCATTTTGGATTCCGACCGCAGCAGCGATTCGGACTTGAGGTTCATGAAGCCGTTCCTCGACCCCCTTGGCCGAAGTGATACCTCTGATGCTTCAACACGTAGGTGTGGAGCAAAATACCGTGGAGCCGTTTGCTTGGGTGCGGTGCCCCAAGTTCCCTCAACAAGTCCTCAGGTAATTTTCTTATTTTTCACTTTCTTATTTTCTTATTTTCTTAAACCTGAAATTGTTCTATTTTTTCGAACAGCGGAGAGTGTGGTATATACATGCTTAAGCGGCTATGTCTTTGTTGATCGGTAACAAGATGATCTCTACGCTTTTGGACGATTCTAAAATTGCGTCGTTGCGAAAGTTTTTGTGACGATATATATTTTTTTAACATTGGGATGTTGTATGAACAGTTTTAGATATTTGTATAGATTTTGCATTTGGAATTGTTCAGTTTTGGTTGGTTGAGTTGCTGTTCAGTTTGTTCAAGGTTCACAGTTGTTTTTTTCAGTCTTCACTGTTATTCGAGTAAAGAAGTTAGTTCGAATAATGCTATTTATTCGAGTATCGTATTCGATCTTATTCGAGTACCGTATTATACTCGAATAAGTGGAAACAGGCAAACGATCTTCATCCGAGTAAACTATTCGAGCTTAGTCGAGTATTTCATATACTCGAATAAATTAAAAATAAAAAATGTTAATTATATCATGTTCATGAAATGTTAAATGTGTTTCCTATCTAAGTAATAAAATATTTTAGACATTTCTGAAAAAATATAAAAAAAAATCATTTTGATATTTCTATACATGTTGACCAATGTGGATGAAATTTATATACTAAAGTCCTATCTAACAACGTATTCCATTGTATGCCGCGCAAACGATTTTTATAAAGCATTGGTAATCTTCATCAAACGACTTATTACATCATGAAGACCTTAAACATCGAATATTGATATTTGTACATCTAAGTAGCGAGATAATTAGAATTCTAAAATTTGAAGATAACACTCGAATAACAAGATATTATGCAGTTTTCGTATTCGATTATATTGAAATTATTCGAGTTCCCACGTTTACTCGAATAGGTTCAGCTCTCGTTTTTTGAATTTTCTATTGTTAAAATATAAAGTGAACTATTCGAGCTTAGTCGAGTACTTCACAATACTTGAATAACTGAAAAGTCGAAAAAATATTATTCATATCATGATCTGAAATGTTAATGTGTTTCCTATCTAATTAATAAAATATTGTATAATTCCTGAAAAGTATAAAAAAAAACATTTTGATGTTTCTATACATGTTGACCAACGTGGATGAAATTTATATACTAAGTCCTATCTACCAACGTATTCCATTGTATGCCGTGCAACGATTTTTATAAAACATTGCTAATCTTCATCAAACGACTTATTAACATCATGAAGGCCTTAAACATCGAAATATTGATATTTATACATCTAAGTAGCGAGATAATTAGAATTCTAAAATTTGATGAATAACACTCGTATATCAAGATATTATGCGAGTTTCGTGTTCGATTTTTTTGAAGTTATTCGAGTTCACACGTTACTCGAATAGGTTCAGATCTCTTTTCGAATATTTATCGATACTCCCAGTAGCCTATTCGAATACTATTCGAGTCATGTTGTTTACGACTCGAATAACAGTGAAAAAGCAACATCAAGCAAACTCACAATATTCATCAAACTCATACAACCTCACAGCGCTCATCAATCTCATAAAACCTCATACATCAAACATCATACAACCTCATACACAAACTCATACAACTCATACATCAAGATTTACTTAATGTTTACGACCAACTCACCGACGGACGGAAACCTCTTTTCTTTTCTCCGACCACGTGCCTTGCTACGAACAGAGGCGGGCAACACCAATTGATCCCGAGGTATCCCACTCGGCTTGATCCGGAACCGGCGAAACTCGTCCGTGATAAGCAGACTGCCACGTTAGGACAGAATAATATTCCGAACACAACGGGTAGAAACTCATGTTCGCTCGTAGACTCGCCGCGATTGCATGTGACAAGGAATCCTGTCGATGTCGAATTGGCGGCACGTACAAGTCTTCGACCGCAAGTTAACAATGGCACGACCCCCGGAGATCGGACTTCGTACTCATGTGCGTCGCGATTTCATGTACTTCATACCCTTGACTTAGCTCATACCTCTCACGGAGCTTCCTTTCCACCGTCGGGGTAAACGCGTGGTTGCTTGTCCAGATTGCTGTCTATATCTAGCAAACCAATCCGCCGTCATCCTCTGTATCGATTCCAAAAGCGCAATGATCGTAGCTTTTCTTTCTTTCTTCGCGTAGTCTTGCATTAATCTATTCCCCCCGTTCGTACTTATGATGTTATAGCGAGACGTCGGAGAATAGGCTCGACTCCATCGTTCCTTAGTATCAGTCTTTTGCAATACGCGTATGCGGTGGGAAACCTATTCTCTTCAGATCACCATATTGTGAATCAAAGTCGCATTGCTTGTATATTTTAGCAATGTGCATGAACGTCTCGGTCGCACCCTGCTTCTTACACTTGCCTTTCATATTTTGTGACAGGTGCCAAATACAATGGCCGTGGTGTGCAAGACTGTAGACGTCTGCAAACGGCGGATTTGATTGAAGCAGATCTGTCGGATACGATGACAAGATCGTCCTCGTTGGGTACGACTTGCAAGATCTCGTTCAAGAACCACGACCAAGCTTCTATGCACTCGTTATTGTCAATTATACCCCAAGCTAAAGGAAACTGATGGCGGTCGCCATCCTCCGCTGATGCATTGAGCAACGTACCCCCATACTTTCCTTTCAACCAAGTACCGTCTATGCAAACAACCTTCCTCATTTGACGGTAATCCCGCAATACAAGCACCAGGGATAGGAATGCGTGCTTAAATCTCCACTCGTCGTCCAGATATACACTTGCTATGGTTTCCCGGATTCACTCTTCTCAACGTCGACAGGTACGACGGCAACAGCTTGTAACTCTCATCGGGTCACCCTTCATTGCATTTTGTGCTAAAGTGCCTCATTTCCATGCTCTGAGTACGAAACTTCGATCCCCACGATTTCTCATCATTGTTTGAATGAGTTTAGGGGCCGTGTACTTGTTGAACCCTGAAAGATTCAAGCAGTATATCACTCACGGAGGTTGACGATGCTTGAGTGAGTCTTGCGTTCCGATTTGCAAGGTCGCACGTATGTGTGTTGCAATACGTACGAATCGAAAATACGGATGTATCCTTAATCTTCGCCGTCCATATCCTCCAAGTACATCCATCCTCTTTGCATCTCACGCCATAGTACGATCGGGAAGATTTTATAATCTTGACCTCGAGCATGCCTCTATAGCAACCCTTTGGATCCTATTCTTGATGGCCTTCTTATCCTCGAATTCATCACCGACCTTCATGGTGGAACCGTCGGTAAAAGAATATCGATCGCTAGGAATAGTTGCATTTTCCTCTTCCTCCTCCTCCTCCTCATCATCCCCGTCCACATTCTCCGTTTACCGCTATCAAAATTGACGTGCACGTTCTGCCGTGATGCACATTCTCATCATGGTCGTTCACCTCATTGTGACTGTCAGGAACCGAAATTCATATCATAATTTCATGCATTTACATAAATTCATGCATTCATATAAGTAATTTTAAAACAGAGGACATATATATATATGTATATATAATAGGGTATTTAAAGTATTATAGTCCTATGTTCTTAAAAAAATAATAATAATAATAATAATAATAATAATAAAAAATTAATAATAACAATAAATAAAATAAAATAATAAAAATAAAATATATAAGTGGTAAGGAACTGAATGTTATGGAAACTAGGATTCTTTAGGTACTAATTATCTAGGGTTTTCTTAGGTTTGGAAAAATTTCATGTGTGTAATTAAGATAATTAAGCAAATTGAGAGAAATATTTAATATTTATTAATTATGGATAAAGAAGAGTTTCAGAAAACAAGTGTAATATCGAAATTCATAAGATCCGAATGTTTCTTCAAAAGATATCGAGATTAATTTAATAAGATTTCCAATGTTTTCTTCAAAGATGTCGATATCGGTTCACTAATGATTTCGATTTTTTTCAAAGATGTCGATATTCATGATAGGATCTCGAAATCTTTCAATCATAACTTGAAACTTATCAATGTAAGATTTGCGAGATTTCTTGAACTATAGATATATATATATATTATGCGACAACTTCATGACTTTTAGGAGTAGACTTTGAAAGCTTAGTTGTAAAGGTAACGCTATAATAGTAATAATAATATAATGTTAATGAGAAGAAACTATGATAAGTACAAACAAACGTGCTGAAGTCATTTACTACTACACATAAACTTTAAGATAAGAATAAGGAAATGAAAATTTACTATTATTTGAGAAAGCTCGAGAGTTGAAAGCAAGAAAAACTTTGAGACTAAGCTAAGGATAGAAGTTCTTACAATAACCAAACGCAAGCTAGGAGAGTATGAATTTTTATTATGAAGTTCATGTTTTAAGTTAGATTAATATAAGTAGGATTAGGACATACATGAAATCTCGTATTAGTTCAATAGAAGTTTGATTTTCTATAGGAAGAACATGTTTAGAGTCTGGGTTAGGTTTTTAAGAATTTTTGATTTGATCGTATGAATTTTAGATGTTTAGGACATAATAGTGTTTTGGTAAGATTTGATTTAGTATATGAGAATTTCGACATATGTTATTAGGTTCCGATAGGTGTAAAATGTCGAATATAATGTCGAGTATGATATAGAGATTCATTAGGAAAAATGTCG
Source organism: Craterostigma plantagineum (assembly GCA_027422505.1). NCBI lineage: Eukaryota > Viridiplantae > Streptophyta > Magnoliopsida > Lamiales > Linderniaceae > Craterostigma > Craterostigma plantagineum. Next base: position 16,516 of record JAPQWV010002328.1, on the reverse strand, counting down.
AGATGAAATATCTAAATCTAGTACAATGTCGAGATGCATTTCAGTTATAAAATGTCGAGTGGAGATGTTGAAGTTCAATCGATAAAATGTCGAATTGTATCCTAATGTCGAGATTATTGGAATCGATTAGATAGGATGTCGAAACTTTTGAAATCTAATTGGATGAAAAGTCGAGATATGATTTCGAGATTTACAAAGACATTACACAGATTTAGAGATGTGATCTTGAGATGTAGATAAATCTCGACATATAATGTCGAAGTATGTTATGATGTCGAAATACACATATAGAAATCTAGTAAAATGTCGACATGTATTTAGAACTATAATGTCGAGATGCATTATGAAATATTGAAAATTCGAAGTTGAATATTAGCATGACATGTCGACATTTTGGCAAGAAAGATGTCGAGTTTCAAAGTCACTTAATTAGAATTTCGAGTAATATGTCGAGATTTGTTAACCAAGACTTCGACATCTTCCTAACTTCGACATCTTCCTTTCTCGTTAAGGCCTCGAGATTATGTCTCGAGATTGGTTTAAGTTAGTTAATGCGATATCATATTATATATTATATATAGGTATTAGGGTTTTCATGATATTTTCGGTATAATATGTTTACCAATTTTAATACAGATTTCAATATTAAAAAAATATATATATATAATATAATTAAAATAAAAAAATAATATATATTATAATAATAAATAAAATAAATGAAATATAACTTTCAAGCAGAATGTAATACATTATAAGTCATGAATAAGGCGAAGGTTACGGATAAAAATGATCATGCACAATAAAGCATGCATATCATGCACGCATATCGTTATAGGAATTTTGTATTTATGGATAAAAATAATTTTATAGGTCAGGATTCAGGAAAAGGCAAGGACAAAGTCGAATGAGGCTTTAAGCCATACTGTGAGTATTATATGCAACATGTGTTCTGTTTCTATGTGTTTTATGTGAATTAAATGATGGATGATTTTGTGATATATGAATTATTTGAAATTAACGTGAATTATGTGGCCATAATGTGCTAACGTGCAATATGTGCGAATTGATAGTATATGAATTTTATATGTCATATGGGGTAAAATTATAGCATTGCACACGGATAAAATGGAAAGAGAAACCGTTATGACTGCTATGACATCGGAACGACTTGATATACAGTTATGGTTTACATCCCTACAAACGGGGATTACAGAGTCCTGTACAAGCACACAAAATATATCTACAGTTACAGAGTCCCATGCATGGGCCCCTACGGGGTCAATATACGGTCTAGCAAGGTCATAACGGAAGTATCAGAAATAAATGATCGTATAGAATTGCATTGGTATCTACAGAATATGAATAAGTATATGGACTATGGTTATGTGATAATATTCCATGATGGATTACGGGATGACTACGTGAATTAGAATGTTTACAGAAAGGGTTATGATCTATGGAGTTTACAAATGATGGTGTATTCTTTAGAGATATGTACGGAAGCAATGAAAGGAAGAAATTTATTTATGTTACAGTTTTATTTTATATTTGTATAATGGAATAACATGTTGCGATCATACTCTGAATTTTTGTTTCCACAGTTGCTGTAGATATCTACAGGCAACTTAGAGTGCATCTTCATACGAAAGAATGGATTCAAGGTTGGCCGCTACGCTCTCACCTACTCCCCTATGTTCATCGTGTGCATGTAGTATAAGAACCATTAGTGCCTTTCATATGATGCATAGAGAATATGATATGTGAATATATATGTATATTATGCATGAAAGTTACGAGAACGGATGTACGCCGTTTATGTATAAAGGTATGGTGTGAAGAGGCGAAAAATTTTATGTGAAAAATATAACAGCTGCGCAAGTAAAGTAATAGAAACGGGACGTTACATGTATGGTATCAGAGCCTAGGTCTTAGGTTCTGTAGACATTTGCATGGTATGCGTATTTTTATGGCCTGCCCTGAAAATTCTTTTTTGCATATTTAGGAGAAGGGCAGTAAGTGAACCATTGCATGTAGAACACGATGAACCTACAATAGGGAGAGGAGGAAGATCGGCTGTACCCTGAATCTAATTCATCTCATACGCTTATGCGTAATGAGCGTGAAAATCCCCTGACAATTCCCCGTGAAAGGCGATATGATTAGCTTAGAAATTAGGTGCTGTGGATTTCATGGGTACCACGGACCCTGCTGAGCAGAAACATGGTTAAAGAGAACGGAAAGAGTTTTTTACTATGATGCAGTGCACATCGGAAGAGAAATTTGATTATGCAGTGTCGCTCTTACAAGGGCATGCATATGAATGGTGGGAAACAGTTCCAGACAGTATGGTACAACCTCCAGTGTTAACTTGGGAGGATTTTCTAAGAGAATTCCATGATACGTATATGCCAGAAGTTTATAAGGATCAAAGGAAAAGGAGTTCTTGGAACTTAAGCAAGGAAATAATCTGTAGGTGATATGAGGTGTTGTTTAATCAGCTGTCTCGCTATGCTCCTCATATGGTTGCCACTGAAAGAAACAAATGCCGAAGATTCGAAGCAGGACTTCGATATACAATTAGAAATCGTATTACTCCCTCTGATATGGATCCTATGGCAGATTAAGGGCAGCGGCTATTCGTGCTGAAAAGTTAGAAACAGAATCGAAAAACTATCAAAGTAGTAAAAGGAGGGCAGGTGAAGAATCGTCGAGCGAAAATTTAAGAAGGTTGTAATCCATCGAGATCGATGAACACATCAAGTGGTCCTGCCAGAAGTATAGGGGGGAACAAGAACTATTGGACGAGGGACCGGAATTCCTCAACCAATACCAGTGTGTGAACATTGTGGAAAGAATCACACTGGTGTCTGTAGATGGCTCACTGGCGAATGTTCAAATGTGGTCAACGCGGACATTTGGCTAGAAATTGTCCAATGTCGCAAACGCAACCTACAGTGGAGCAATCAAGAGTTAGCGGACCCTCCACTAATCGTGGAAGGGAAAGGGCCGAGGATCGTATAACACTGGTGCAGGAAGATGGAGATTCAGGAGGACAAGCTTATGGACAACCAGCACAGGGTCGGATTTTCACAATGACTCGGGAAGAAGCCAAAGAGGGGTCACGTATATCACGGGTAAGCTATCTATATGTGATATTGATGCTATGTTTTATTCGATCCAGGCGCAACACAACTCATTCATGTCACGAACATTTGCATCATTATTACATGATAAACCCGAAACCTTAGAAAATAAAGTAAACTTAGACTTCCAACGGGTGAGATGGTCATAATAAGTACAGTATACCCGGAATGTAAATTGTCAGTGATGGGGTAGAGATGCAGGCGACTTTATTAGTTTTACCCTTAACGGATTTTGACGTAATATTAGGCATGGATTGGCTGTCTCGATATCGAGCAAAACTAGATTGTTTTAAAAAGAAATTGAATTGTTTCCTTTCGGATCAAACACATATATTTTAAAGGAGAAAAGAATGTATGGACGGCATGTCAGATCTCTAATTTACAAGCATCCAAATTGATAAGAAAAGGGTGTCAGCGTTATATGGCGTATATTATAGATACACGATTGTGTGGATTAAGGTGGAGATATTGCCGTAGTAAATGAATACCCTGATGTTTTCCCCGGAAGATTTGTCTGGATTACCACCAGATCGAGATACAGAATTTAGGATTGAACTTCAACCTGGCACGGCACCAATTTCTATTCCACCATACTAATGGCACCAATAGAGCTGATGAGTTAAAGGTACGTTGAAGGAATTATTAGACAAAGGATATATACGGCCAAGTGTATCACCATGGGGAGCGCCTGTGCTCTTTGTTAAAAAGAAGGACGGTACACTCAGATTATGTATTGATTATAGGCAGTTGAACAAAGTGACGGTGAAAAACAAGTATCCGTTGCCTCGAATGACGATTTTGTTCGACCAACTACAGGGTCTAAAGTCTTTTCAAGATTGACCTAAGATCGGGGTACCATCAAATAAAGATTGCAAAAGATGATATTCCAAAGACGGCCTTTAGAACAAGATATGGGCATTATGAATTCTTGGTTATGCCGTTTGGACTGACAAATGCCCCGGCATCTTTATGGCATTAATGAATGATGTTTTTCGACCCTACTTGGACCAGTTCGTGATTGTCTTCATAGACGATATATTGGTATATTCTAAGTCAAAGGAAGAACATGAACAACATTTATAGAATCGTTCTTCAAACTTTACGAGAAAAGAAGCTATATGCGAAATTATCAAAATGCGAATTTTGGTTGGATCAAGTAGTATTTTTGGGCCACGTAGTATCTGGCGAAGGAATTCAAGTGGACCCTAAGAAAATTGAAGCAGTAAATCAAATGGGAAAGTCCTAAGAGCGTGGCAGAAGTTCGTAGTTTTTTTAGGTTTGGCTGGATATTATAGACGGTTCGTAGAGATTTTTCTTTAATAGCCCTCCAATGACGAAATTACTACGGAAAGGGACGATTTTTAAATGGACAGAAGAGTGCCAAAGAGAGTTTGAGAAGAATTAAAGAAGCGATTAACAACAGCTCCAGTGTTAACAATTCCATCAGGTACAGATGGATTTTGTGATTTACAGTGACGCATCTCATCAAGGATTGGGATGTGTTTTAAATGCAAACATGGAAAAGTAGTGGCATATGCGTCACGGCAGTTAAAACCGTATGTAATATCCTATCCAACACATGATTTGGAATTAGCGGCAGTAGTGTTTCGCGTTAAAGATATGGCGACATTACTTATATGGTACGAAATTTCAGATTTTCACTGATCATAAAAGTCTGAAGTATTTGCTGAGTCAGAAAGAATTGAATATGAGACAAAGGCGATGGATTGAGCTGTTAAAGGATTATGACTACTGCACTATAGAGTATCATCCAGGAAAAGCAAATGTTGTGGCAACGCATTAGTCGAAAATCATATTCATTATCGATCTAATCAGCCTAAGGAAGATGAATGTGGAGATAGAGTGAATGAATGTAGGTGTTGTATGTGCTTCAATGGTAATACATCCTATTATGTTGGATCGAATAAAGCAAGCTCAGTTTAAGGACGAGAAATTGGCAAGTATTGCAGAAAAAGTAAAACAAGGGTTGACGAAGTTCGTTTGTCATAAATGAAACGGTGTTATGACGACATCAATAAGTCGATTATGCGTCCCCATATTGATAACTTCGGCAGGAATATAATGGGCGAGCATAATGCATGCCATACTGCCCCTTATGCTATGCATCCGGGCAGTACAAAAATGTATCAAACTATTAGATCTCATTATTGGTGGCCGAGAATGAAGAAAGATTGGCTGAATACGTGTTAAAGTGTTTACACTTGTCAACAAATTAAAGCGGAACATCAAGCACCTGCGGGTAAAATTACATCCGTTACCCATACCAGTTTGGAAATGGGAACGAATAACGATGGATTTTCTCTATGGTCTGCCTCCAACAGCTAAGAAAAATGATGCTGTTTGGGTAATTGTTGATAGACTTACGAAATCGGCACACTTCTTACCATTTAGATGGGGTTCTACCTTGGAATATTTGGCGAAAAGATACGTAAATGAAAATAGTTCGACTACATGGAGTACCTCTATCTATTGTATCTGACGAGATCCTAGGTTCACTTCGAGATTTTGGGGAAGTTACAAGAAGCGCTCGGACTAAGTTACATTTTTAGTACGGCGTTTCACCCCGCAGACAGACGGACAATCAGAAAGGACAATACAAACTCTAGAGGACATGCTTCGAGCGTGTGTATATCGATTCAAAGGATCCATGGGATGATTATATAGCGTTAATGGAATTCGCCTATAATAATCAATATCACTCAAGTATTGGTATGGCACCATACGAAGCTTTATGGTCGAAAGTGCCGAAATCCAATATGTTTGGACATGGAAGGTGAAGGGGTATTAGAAGGGCCAGATTTGATTCAAGATACAATGGAAAAGATAAAAGTTGTTAAAAGCCGGCTTAAAGCAGCGCAAGATCGACAAAAGAGTTACATTGATCAACATCGACGGGAAATGGAATACGAAATTGGAGAGAAAGTATTTCTAACGAGTATCACCATGGAAAGGTGTTCTAAGATTTGGAAATAAAGGAAAGTTAAGTCCACGTTATATTGGACCTTATGAAATACTTGAAAGGATTGACCGTTAGCATATCTGACTAGCGTTACCACCAGAATTGTCGCAAATACATAACGTTTTTCAGTCAGCATGTTGCGACGGTATAGAATCGGATCCTTCACATATTTTTTCTAACAGGATATACCGGTAATGTTCTCTGAAGATCTTAGTTATGTAGAGGAACCGGCAGAAATTCTTGAATATGCCGATAAGCAATTACGGAATATAAACAATTCCGATGGTAAAGATACGATGGAAAAATCACTCATCAACGCGGGAAGCCACTTGGGAAACAATGGAAAATATGAAGACACAATACCCATGGCTATTTCTTAATGACGGTACGAAATTTCGAGGGCGAAACTTTTTTAAAAGGGGGGAAGAATTGTCAGGAACCGAAATTTCATATCATAATTTCATGCATTTACATAAATTCATGCATTCATATAAGTAATTTTAAAAACAGTGGGACAATATATTTATATGTATATATAATAGGGTATTTAAAGTATTATAGTCCTATGTTCTTAAAAAAATAATAATAATAATAATAATAATAATAAAAAATTAATAATAACAATAAATAAAAATAAAAATAATAAAAATAAATATATAGTGGTGTAAGAGAACTGAATGTTATGGAAAACTAGGATTCTTTAGGTACTAATTATCTAGGGTTTTCTTAGGTTTGGAAAATTTCATGTGTGTAATTAGATAATTAAGCAAATTGAGAAGAAATATTTAAATAGTATTAATTATGGATAAGAAGAGTTCGAAAACAAGTGTAATATCGAAATTCATAAGATCTCGAATGTTTCTTCTTCAAGATATCGAGATTAATTTAATAAAGATTTCCAATGTTTTTCTTCAAAGATGTCGATATCGGTTCACTAATGATTTCGGATTTTTTCAAAGATGTCGATATTCATGATAGGATCTCGAAATCTTTCAATCATAAACTTGAAACTTATCAATGTAAGATTTGCGAGATTTCTTGCTTATGCACTATATGGTATTATATTATATATATATTATTCGACAACCTTACATGACTTTTAGGAGTAGACTTTGAAGCTTAGTTTGTAAAGTAACGCTATAATAGTAATAATAATTATATGTTAATGAGAAGAAACTATGATAAGTACAAACAAACGTGCTGAAGTCATTTAACTACTACACATAAACTTAAGATAAGAATAGAAATGAAAATTTACTATTATTTGAGAAAGCTCGAGAGGTTGAAAGCAGAGAAAACTTTGAGACTAAGCTAAGGATAGGAAGTTCTTACAATAACCAAACGCAGAGCTAGGAGAGGTATGAATTTTAATTATGAAGTTCATGTTTTAAGTTTCAGATTAATATAAGTAGGATTAGACTACATGAAATCTCGTATTAGTTCAATAGAAGTTTGATTTTCTATAGGAAGAACATGTTTAGAGTCTGGGTTAGGTTTTTAAGAATTTTGATTTTGATCGTATGAATTTTAGATGTTTAGTGTTTTGGTACGATATTGATTTATTATATGAGAATTTCGACATATGTTATTAAGTTCCGATAGGTTAAAATGTCGAATATAATGTCGAGTATATTATAGAGATTCATTAGGAAAAATGTCGAGATGAATATCTAAATCTAGTACAATGTCGAGATGCATTTCAAGTTTATAAAATGTCGAGTGGAGATGTTGAAGTTCAATCGGATAAAATGTCGAATTGTATCCTAATGTCGAGATTATGGAATTCGATTGAGATAGATGTCGAAACTTTGAAATCTAATTGGATGAAAAGTCGAGATATGATTTCGAGATTACAAAGACATTACACAGATTTAGAGATGTGATCTTGAGATGTAGATAAATCTCGACATATAATGTCGAAGTATGTTTATGATGTCGAAATCACACATATAGAAATCTAGTAAAATTCGACATGTATTTAGAACTATAATGTCGAGATGCATTATGAAAATATTGAAAATTCGAAGTTGAATATTAGCATGAACATGTCGACATTTTGGCAAGAAAGATGTCGAGTTTCAAGTCACTTAATTAGAATTTCGAGTAATATGTCGAGATTTGTTAACCAAGACTTCGACATCTTCCTAACTTCGACATCTTCCTTTCTCGGTTAAAAGGCCTCGCGATTATGTCTCGAGATTGGTTTAAGTTAGTTAATTCGATATCATATTATATATATATAGGTATTAGGGTTTTCAATGATATTTTCGGTATAATATAGTTACCAATTTTAATACAGATTTCAATATTAAAAAAATATATATATATAATTAAAATAAAAATAATACATAATATCTATATAATAATAAATAAAATAAAATGAAATATAACCTTTCAAGCCAAGAATGTAATACATTATAAGTCATGAATAGAAGGCGAAGGTTACGGATAAAAATGATCATGCAATAAAGCATGCATATCATGCACGCATATCGTTATAGGAATTTTGTATTTATGGATAAAAATAATTTTATAGGTCAGGATTCAGGAAAAGGCAAGGACAAAGTCGAATGAGGCTTTAAGCCATACTGTGAGTATGATATGCAACATGTGTTCTGTTTCTATGTGTTTTATTGTGATTTAAATGATGATGATTTTGTGATATATGAATTATTTGAAATTAACGTGAATTATGTGGCCATAATGTGCTAACATGCAATATGTGCGAATTGATAGTATATGAATTTTATATGTCATATGGGGTAAAATTATAGCTTTCACACACGGATAAATGGAAAGAGAAATTGTTATGACTTGCTATGACATCGGACGACTTGATATACAGTTATGGTTTACATCCCTACAACCGGGGGATTACAGAGTCCTGTACAAGCACACAAAATATGTCTACAGTTACAGAGTCCCATGCATGGGCCCCTACGGGTCAATAGTACGGGTCTAGCAAGGTCATAACGGAAGTATCAGAAATAAATGATCGTATAGAATTGCATTGGTATCTACAGAATATATGATATGTTATTGGACTATGGTTATGTGATAATATTCCATGATGGATTACGGGATGACTAAGTGAATTAGAATGTTTACAGAAAGGGTTATGAATCTATGGAGTTTACAAATGATGGTGTATTCTTTAGAGATATGTACGGAAGCAAATGAAAGGAAGAATTTATTTATGTTGTACAGTTTTATATTTTTATTTTATAATGGAATAACATGTTGCGATCATACTCTGAATAGTTGTTTCCACAGTTGCTGTAGATATCTAGCAGCACTTAGAGTGCATCTTCATACGAAAGAATGGATTCAAGGTTTGGCCGGCTACGCTCTCACCTACTCCCCTATGTTCATCGTGTGCATGTAGTATAAGAACCATTCTTTCATATGATGCATAAGAAATAGATATGTGAATATATATGTATATTATGCATGAAAGTTACGAGAACGGATGTACGCCCCGTTTATGTATAAAGGTATGGTGTGAAGAGGCGAAAATTTTATGTGAAAAATATAACACTGCTGCGCAAGTAAAGTAATAGAAACGGACGTTACAGTGACCTTCACCCCCAAAGTTGATGATACGGTCAAAATAATCATCGATGTAACCACCTCCAACAGCTCGAGCCTCATTTGGAAAGGGACCAACTTCATCATCCGCAAGAGTTTGACGGTGGAGGGTCGTAGGGAGCCCAATCTCCACACGGAGAATCGGTCTATCCATTGCCCCCTAAGTAAATATAACCCTTCAACTCTCGATCATTCTTTAATATACAACAGAGCACACCCTTCCACACCTCTCATAGATAGCTGATAACTAAGCTTTAACTCTGGCCTCCCGCTTACGCCAATAGTCCTCGTAATATTTCGTTCAAGCAAACAACAATCGACATCGAACCCAATGGGCTTCATATTTGTTCCCATCCTTGGAACCCCATAACCATTTATTATCATTCCAATTATTCATTCTCCATCGTAATCAATCATGATGCTGGTCGGCATAACCTGCATATGAAATATATCATTGTTAGTATAAATTTAATTGCAATATGCACTATTCGAATAAATAAAATATTCGAAAAATAACAATATTCGAGTATCCTACTCGAGTACTATAAAAACTCGAATAAGATGTTCGCCAAGTAAGATGTTGAAGGCACTCGATAAAATGTTATCGAAGAATTAAATTGAATAGATAAACTTAAAATGCTAAAAAGTTACTCGAATAAATAATTTACCTCGAAACAGAAATTTATACGAGTAAACTATTCGAGTTGGAAATTCACTCGAATAATTTATACGTGTAATATAATACAGAATAACTATACGAGTAAAATGTAAATAAGCAGATTATTTCGAGTTGTCTTTCCGAGTTTATCGAGTAGTATGTCCGAATTGAAAGTTGACAAAATTATATATTCGAGTGACGTTTTCGAGTAAAGAGAAGTCGAATAATGAACTCGAGATAAACGAAAACGAAATTTTTTTTGCAAATTCGCACAGATCTACGGTGAAAATGCTACCCATAATTACCCAAACCTTCGAAAATCTAATACCCGATGCTAGAAAAATGTCGTTAACATGAACGGAAATTACAATGCCCCGATAATGTATACTAAAAAAACCGGCGTTAACATGAACGAAACTTACTGTGTATTGCGTTCAAGAACGAAATTGGGATTTCTTCGAGCTTGGGTATTTCGATTCGTCGGATGCTTCAGCTCGTTTTTTCGTCAAAATCTCGGTTGGTGTGCTTGGTGGGTGCGTTAATGGTGGCTGCGTTTTTCGTTATTTTATATATATATTTCTTTTTTTATTTATTTAGGTATTAATTAAGGGTTAGTTAATTAATTAAAACATGTTCCTTTTTTAAATTGATTTGATATGGTTCCTAGAAATTAAAGTAATCTTATTTTTTAAATATCCCTTTATTCTCTTGCAAATGGCCAAATTTACCATGGGGCTTACGTTATGAAACTGGGTTTCATGAAATCAGTGATTAAAGCCGGTATGAAATATATGGGTAGCAAGATATATTTGGGTCCTGTTTTTTGACCTATTGATCCTTCTTCTTGTCTTGAAGAAACTTTGCGGCAATACACACAGATTCATTCAGCTTCTGACAGTCATGTATACATAGTGTGATTCTTAGGCAATCTTCTAGGTTTTTCTTATGTTAGAATTAAAGATACAGAACTCAGTAGCTTATCACGGTAGGAGAAAGGTAACTAAGCCTAACAATAACTATTACACAGTAGCAGATTTATCTTCAGAAATCCAAAGTAGCAGCAGCAGCAGCAACCGATGGCAATATCCCGCCGTGTGTGCATTCATATTCCTAAGCTCGTGCCTCTTCAACCCATTGTCGCAGCCACCGTTTTGGATTCCCAGCCTCGCTATAGAATGGGATTCGCAAGCTTCATCCCTTGTTTTCCCCATGTGAACCTCTTGAGGAGATAAGATCTTTATGCACCACACACTGTTTACAAATTCCCTGCCCAACACACATCATGTAAGCAATCATCATTACTACATCTTTGAGTTATCGTGTGCGTATTGTTATTTATTACCAAAGAAAAAAAGAACTTACTGCCATGGGTTCGTCGCCAAGAAGAGAACGTCGTTTTCCTCGTCGACGAATACAAGCTGCCAGCCTGATCTCAAGGATCTCATCTCAAAGGATCCTCAAATTGGCCCTCGAGCCCAAACATCATCTGAGCGAGCGCACTTCTCAGCTCTCGTAGCTCTGCTGCTGAATTCCGTGATATCGAGCGACCTTCCGTATGATTTCGACTTGTACACACTGGCAGGTAGTAGGTAAATAAAAAAGTTCAGAAAACTTTCCATATATTATGTATAATTAATGGACGTACTGTTATTGACCAACCTTGACGAAAGTTCCATTATTGATTGGATTCGATTGCATAAGGCAGAGTCGTCGATATACAGTTTTCTGGTGCCACGATTGGATTATCGAGCGAATAGTCGACCACAGAAGTACTCAAGTAGCTCGAAGAAGCAAATGCGTCGGTTGGATTATCGCCGTTCATCCCAAAGAAAAAGTTTGTCTGAGGATCGTGGCCTTTGCTGTCGGTCGTTCAGACACGTTCTAAACCGGGAAATGGCGGGAGACTATTATATTATTATTACTAATACTATTATTATAGGGTTTTGAGCGTTCAGTGCCAACAAAGGATTAGGAAGTACTCCTCCGCCGGCAATCATAGGATCGATCGCGGCTCTCTTTTTCGGCGGCCATCCGTTGTTTATTACAAACCCCTCTGCTGATATGTCGATGAGATTCGACGAGTCGTCGCTAATAAACTCTGCTGGAAATTCGGGGACATTTGGGGTTGTACTGTGTTTCCCAAGGAGGGAGAAATCTTCGTTGATGAACTGATTTGGGTGCATTAGGAGAAGGTGGTTGTTGTCTTGAGGATGATGAGATTGTTGCATCGGTTGTTTCCGAGAATATTGTGGGCGGGCTGCTGATTTAGTAGCTTGCGTACATCTCATTTCTTGGAGTGCGGCGGAGCAGCCATTGCTTGGTAGATGTCGTTTTGCACGAGCACGGAAGCGTCGAACCGTGACTGTGGCTGCTGCATTAAGAACGGTGAAACGCCGAATCCTTGGAGCCACATTAGAGGAGAATTCAGTCCCATTTCCTCGTTCTTTATACCTATATGATATTACATACGTCGGTTCGATGATCATTTACATGGCGATAACCATAAAGGTTGCATTTGTGTGCAGAATTGAGATAGGAAAAGAAAAAGGAAAGGTGCTAAGGTGCAACGTCGAAGCGGAAGTATCATCGTTCGATGCGCTGATTTAGTTTTTCCATCGTGCTTTCCCGCACACGAATTCTGCATAATAAAACGCATCGTGAAAGATATAAATTAGTACCCATGTAAGAGTGGAGACCGTTTGGCCACGGTCGTTTGAGCCGCATAGGGAACGGCGACGCATACATTGGAAACTTCGTGAGCGGCTCGATTTCCCAGAGGGACACTCTCTCGGCTGCTTCTCGCTCGGCGGTTGACGACCCTCGTCCCACCCGACCTGAGCGTCGAACGTCGAAACATTTGAACATAGGACAAAACGCGGCGAAAAATAATGCATCTCTTATTATCGCTAGATTTAGGGTCGAGATGCGTCTCACACCTTAACCGAACGCCAGTGTGAGTTCGGCCACCTAGAAGGATCCGAATCGCTAATCCCAGTTATCGTGCCACATATAACTGCAAACCACACGAAATTGCGCCTCTCGAGTTGTCGGCATTTAATTAAAAATTCAGTCGCAATAAGGCTCACCGTCGAACGCTCGACTCTTCGTTCTCGAACAACATCCTAAACCGCATGCCAACAGACACTCGAGTGTGGGTACAACCGTCTTGACGTACTTGGCCAAGAGGTACGACAAACTCCGACGGACTAGCTCTGATAAAGGCATAAAAAGAAATTGAGAAAAACAAACGATCGTTAAAATCGTCTTAACGTACTGTCGAAGACTACCTCGGATTGTAGAATATTGTGAAACGGCTGTTCGTAGAAGAGGCGTGGGCCGCAGCAGCAAGAAGGCCGTGATGCATGCTATCGCTCGATAGCACGGACAGACGCATCACCGTTTGCGCCCTATTCGCACGCCTTATTCCCAAAGCAGCTGATTCTTCCTCGTTCCTTATTTAAAGAAAAGAAAGAAAAAGACGGCATTGTCGAGAAATTAATGAAAAGGTCGTGACTAGCGATTTCCAATAAAACATAACTCCATACATATGAAGAGAACGGATCGCCAGCAACGAGTCTCTTTGCATTGACGAAGACCGCTCCACCCTGTCGTAAGGAGGTGCCTCTTCGGCTGACCTGAAAAAGGAAGGCGCCAATTTTCTCTTTTAAGGTTGATAGAATAAGAAACGTAAGAAGACGAAATATAAATTATACCGCGGAATATATGCCTGAATTTCCACTCGTTGTTGTGAAGGTCGCGGGCGATCAGCTCCTGCGCCGGCGGTTGTTGAGAGAAGTCCTGCAATAAGAGCATATATATGTAATTAAATATGTCACAAAAATATATATCGGAGAGTATATATATATATATATAATATATATATATACCAATGATGGAAAGAACTTTCTCGGCGGCGCGCCGTGGAACTGAAAATCCCCGTGGGTGCTCGTGTCGCTAGCAGTGAGAGTCTTACAGAAGTAGTTCGCCGGCTGCTTGCTTGGGACGCCTAAATCCGCTGGTGAAATGAGATTTCCTTTGGCTCTTGCTTCAATAAAAAAAAAAAAAAAAAAAAAAAACCCAAGAAATTTACATCCTCACAAAATTTAAATTACCCGAATAAAAAAAAGAGAAACTGATGGTTGATGATAAAAGGGAAGAACATACAGAGGTGAGTGGTTGCAAGGTCATTGAGCATAAAACCTCATCTGTTTTCTACATCAGCCTGGGTTTTTTCAGAAAAGAAGAACAAGGTTCAATAGTCATATATATATATGATCAAATTTGCCATAAAAAAAGAAGAAAAAAGAAAGAAATATCTTCTTACATGCATTGTTAGGTCGTGAAGCTGGCAAATGAGCTGAGGAGCAAGCTTGGGTAGTTAGGTATCTGACCGTCGACTTCCTTATTGTTGAACACAGCACCTTAAATTAAAAAAAAAAAAAAAAAGTACATAATGTCCTTAAACCAACTGAAAAAACTTTCTGATCTAATCCCATAAGGGATCAGCTCATTAAGCTTGCTTTGATTTACTACAATGAAGTTCAAGTTCTGTTCTCTGAATCAAATGAAACCTGTTCACTGTGTCCCTGAGGGAAGTAGACGACATGGCTACCAACCGCAGGTAAAGAAACAAGTGGGCCAGCGCAAGCATGCCATAGCTCAGAGTTTAATCGGTTCTCCTCCTCTCCTCCTAAAAGATACATAGTAGATGATCAATTATTTAAACAAGAAATTAAAAATATGAGAGAGAGAGAGAGAGGGAAGAAGAAGAAATGATTTTACCTTGGGGAGGCTGATGATCTTGAACAGCAGCAGCCCAGATTCATTATTTTGGTGTCCCAATGATTATATCTAAAAACATCATAAAATCCTTGATTAGAAAACAAACTATGCAACCGTATGTTAGGAGCAAGCAAAAATACCTTCAGTTTGACTGAGGCGAAGGTGTTATATAATAACTTGCTATGGCTCTTTCTTACCGAGTGGCTTGGCGCTCTAAGGTTATCTTTCTGTGTGGTCGAAAAAGCAGACAAAAGCTCGATTCACAACTTCCCTACACAAGGAGAAGGATTTTCCAGCTTTCATATATAACTTCTTGATCTTCTTCTAACAGCAAGCCTCTCTCCTAACAATTTAACATACAGAGATTTGCAAGCTATCTATCATGAAAATGAGTAAGATCAATATATAACAACACCCATAATTTCCATCAATGTTTCCGAATATGGTTATTAGAACTCGAAACTCCACCTATGCATGTGAGCAAAAAGAAAGGCCAAGGATTCTTAAAGAAGCAACAAAACCCTTTGAAGTTTAGGCTCAGCAACAAGTAGTGTAATTGGCGGAAGAAAATGGGGAAGTGAAGTGTATTAGAGAGCTTATGGGCAGCTCTCTGCTTCTCACCTCATTTCTCTTTTATCTTACCTATGCTATGTGTTTCAGTCAATCAACATACCTCTTTTCCCTCATTTTAGGATAAATTTGGGTTCAGTCCCCAATAAGCATTTACAGTAGAGTTCAGGCCCCATATGGTTTTAAATTAGGCTGAAGGACCAAAGTACCGAGAATATAAGTTTTAAAGTGACCTAGGTGATAGGAAATGACATTTCTATCCTTTACCGTTTACCATTGCGAAAAATTACACTCATTTGCCATCGTCTCTTTGGTTCGACTTTCATTGCTTTTAGGACTATAATACCGACTGAAATCTCGTTGTTAAGGCGCAAATAAGATGGTCGACTTCGTTTTCTTATGGGTACTTATAATCATCGAATATTTAATAGTTTAAGCGAAATTATTATGATAATTCAGTTTTCGAAAAACGCAATTATAAATGGGTCAAATATCGATTTTGAATGGCCGATTAACACGAAATTGAGTGATTTGATCATGGATCTTAATAATTAACGAGAATAGTGAGTTTAGGAAAGAAGTAGTGAAGAATTTTGATGTGACGTACGTATATTGAAGATTTTGGTGGAAACAATAAACTGGGTAACATTTATGCAACTTAAGTAACAAATGTGATCACGATAGTAACAGATATAACCTATACAGTAACTGATCGTGTGAACAAAAGTAACAATGTCCAAAAACAGCTCTGTTACGAAAATCATCAACGTTCTAATATAAGGTTAAAGTCGCGGA